>LR812541.1:4922576-4985076 GCA_903798195.1 Danio kyathit | reverse complement strand
GCTGTATAGGCTCGAAAGCCTACTACCAATTAAGCATATTAGGTGATGTGCATCTCTGTAATGAGAAGGGGTGTGGTCTAATGACATCAACACCCTATATCAGGTGTGCATAATTATTAGGCAACTTCCTTTCCTTTGGCAAAATGGGTCAAAAGAAGGACTTGACAGGCTCCGAAAAGTCAAAAATAGTGAGATATCTTGCAGAGGGATGCAGCACTTTTAAAATTGCCAAGCTTCTGAAGCGTGATCATCCAACAATCAAGCGTTTCTTTCAAAATAGTCAACAGGGTCGCAAGAAGCGTGTGGAAAAACCAAGGCGCAAAATTACTGCCCATGAACTGAGAAAAGTCAAGCGTGCAGCTGCCAAGATGCCACTTGCCACCAGTTTTGCCATATTTCAGAGCTGCAACATCACTGGAGTGCCCAAAAGCACAAGGTGTGCAATACTCAGAGACATGGCCAAGGTAAGAAAGACTGAAAAACGACCACCACTGAACAAGACACACAAGCTGAAACATCAAGACTGGGCCAAGAAATATCTCAAGACTGATTTTTCTAAGGTTTTATGGACTGATGAAATGAGAGTGAGTCTTGATGGGCCCGTGGCTGGATGGGTAAAGGGCAGAGAGCTCCAGTCCGACTCAGACGCCAGCAAGGTAGAGGTGGAGTACTGGTTTGGGCTGGTATCATCAAAGATGAGCTTGTGGGGCCTTTTTGGGTTGAGGATGGAGTCAAGCTCAACTCCCAGTCCTACTGCCAGTTTCTGGAAGACACTTTCTTCAAGCAGTGGTACAGGAAGAAGTCTGCATCCTTCAAGAAAAACATGATTTTCATGCAGGACAATGCTCCATCACACGCGTCCAAGTACTCCACAGCTTGGCTGGCAAGAAAGGGTCTAAAAGAAGAAAAACTAATGACATGGCCTCCTTGTTCACCTGACTGAACCCCATAAAAAACCTGTGGTCCATCATCAAATGTGAGATTTACCAGGAGGGAAAACAGTACACCTCTCTGAACAGTGTCTGGGAGGCTGTGGTTGCTGCTGCACGCAATGTTGATGGTGAACAGATCAAAACACTGACAGAATCCATGGATGGCAGGCTTTTGAGTGTCCTTGCAAAGAAAGGTGGCTATATTGGTCACTGATTTGTTTTTGTATGTCAGAAATGTATATTTGTGAATGTTGAGATGTTATATTGGTTTCACTGGTGAAAATAAATCATTGAAATGGGTATATATTTGTTTTTTGTTAAGTTGCCTAATAATTCTGCACAGTAATAGTCACCTGCACACACAGATATCCTCCTAAAATAGCTCAAACTAAAAACAAACTAAAAACTACTTCCAAAAATATTCAGCTTTGATATTAATGAGTTTTTTGGGTTCAGTGAGAACATGGTTGTTGTTCAATAATAAAATTAATCCTCAAAAATACAACTTGCCTAATAATTCTGCACTTCCTGTATATAGTGTCAAATATTTATACATCAGTTTCCTCCACAGGGCTATTGAGTGTCAGATGTCATATGAGCTCCTGACAGCTTTTCTATTTGTTTATTTTTTCACAATACAGTATTTATATAAATCCATTTGATTTCTGTCAAGGTCAATCAGGAGTGTTTATTTAGCACAACATAGTCGAAGTGTGTGTGAAGGTGAGATGTGTTTTAATAGGTCTGCTAAACGTGTTCCTTATGGAAATTAAACAACATAAGCTCATTCTGAAAATGTACCCCTGTACACATTTCTGGTGATCGCAAATTGTGTAGCCAGAAGTACGTATGGCTGCATTTCGTCTTTTAAAAACGAACACTACGGGGTGGTTTGACATCGTTTCTTTTCACGCTTACCAGATCACCCCTTACCTCCGTATGGACGGCTTTTCTGCTGTTACCAGCTTGTCCAGTGGCTCGTTATGTTTGTCAGAGGACTTTAGCCTATTCATTTTCTTTTCAGCTTAGTCCCTTTATTAATCTGGGGTCGCCACGTTCATGAACATTTCATTCATGTGCCGTGACAAACTGGGGTATTAGACGCAAATAAATGAGTAAGGACTGGTGAGAGTGTTATGAAATTTAATAACGAACGCCAACTGGAAAGAAAAAAAACTTTGCGATGTGTGTGTGTGTGTGTGCGAGAGGTCCTTTACTGACAGCCGCCTGTGTGGATCTTGTCGGAAAATATGGCGAAAAGTCCTACGTGACAGTAATAGTTTGTCAGTAATGCCACTAATATCTGCATACTCCATGTCTCAATTCCATTTCTGTTTAGTTCAGTTATGACTTTAGTCGCATTAAGTAATCAAAAATCGCTGTTTACATGGTAGACTCTTAATCAGAGTATTGTTTTAATCATATTAAAATCGTATTAAAGTATTATTGCCCATGTAAACATGTTTGACACACCGTCAGGGCCCTGTGAACTTGCCTTTGCAAAGCAGCATTTTCTCTGTGTACATACATCAAAAGCAAGTATGAAATCACTGTTAGGAGCTTATGTAGGTCTACAGTTCAACATTCATGTTTACCTGCATAAACAGTAAACACAAGTACAATGCTCAATGTCACTTAAATCCCCTTTCTTCCCCATTCTGATGCTCGGTTTGAACTGCAGCAGATCGTCTTGACCATGTCTACATCCCTAAATGCATTAAGTTGCCTCCATGTGATTGGCTGATTAGAAATTTGCATTAATGAGCAGTTAGACAGGTGTACCTAATAAAGTGGCCGGTAAGTGTATATTGCATAACCAAAAATGATTGAGGTCATGCCCATGTGCTGCGTAGTAATTCAATAAATTAAATATTGTGACAGGCCTACAAACAATACATTTACATTTTATTTGATGTGAATGCAGAATTGTAGATTTATCAAAGTTACGTTTCTTGAATATTACTGTTTGCTAAACTACATATATATTCCTCATCCTCATCTACAGTACATTCCATGTAATGACATCAGATTTAACTCAGAGTCAATATGTACAAAATAATGTACACTTCAAAATACAAGCTGATATCTGTTAGTTAATATCTGTTACTAATTTTGTACCTGAACAGCAGAGCTCTCCACAAAACACAGAGAAAGTGGCGTTCTCGTATTCAGTAGATCAAAGTTTATGAAGTGACGTGTGCATGCGCTCAAACTTCCAGCATGTAAAGCCATGACTCCAGCAGTTTTGCAGAGGACTTACTTTTACAGGAAGGCCAGACATTCATCACAGGAAAACACATTTTCCTCACTCAACTATTCCGGGAGAAAGTTCCTCTCTGGCATTAGGATGAGCGATGCCAGCGCCGGGCATTCAGCAATGTCTTTGGGAAAGTGGTGAATCTCTGTTTGTTTGTTTGTCTATGCGAGTGTTTTAAGAGCGCGTAGGAGACGTAATCTCATTCGTCAGTTTTGATTGGAGTGAAGTTGATTTTATTGTGGATGTCATTCAAATCTCAGCTCGGTGATGTGTTTCGCAGACTTCATCTCTCAAGAAATTAAAGGAAACTGTGTGTTGACGTTGGTCAGAATTTCCCCTCGTTTTCCAGATGTAATAAGTACCCATTATTTCAGTGATATACTGTAACTATGAATGCAGTTGTGTTGGAGGAATTTATGGTCGGACTTTAAGAGTCCCGAGTTCTTGCTTTTATCATGACACGATAACATAAAGCAGTCAAACTTTAATAAATCAAACAAACATTTAACCTCTTGACTGCCAGGGTTAGGGCTTTCATCCTTTTCTTTATTCATTCATTGAAAAAAAAATTAATCACAACTCCACGTCACATGACAAACCTAAAACACACAGGTGAGTGGGCTTGACAAACCACTTGTAGAAAACACACTCTTTCATCTAGCTGAAACTTTTGTACATCTGCACAAGAAACATTCTTACAATCAACACACACACGAAGAAACACTGTGCATTTCTGAAGTGTGCCTCACACAGGTGAGTGGTCTTGACAAACCACCTGTAGAAACACTCTTCTCTCTCTCTCTATAAAAACACGCCCCCTAACTCATTCATTCCTTCATTTTCCTTCAGCTTAGTCTCTTTATTCATCTAGGGTCACCACAGCGGAATGAACCACCAACTTATCCAGCATCTGTTTTACACAGCAGATACCCTTCCAGCTGCAACCCAGTATTGGGAAACATCCATACACACAATTTAGTTTATTCAATTCCCCTATACCCACATGTCTTTGGACTGTGGGGCAAACCGGAGCACCCAGAGTAAACCCACACCAACATGGGGAGAACATGCAAACTCCACATAGAAACGCCAACTGACCCAGCCAGGACTCAAACCAGCGACCTTCTTGCTGTGAGGCGACAGTGCTAACCACTGAGCCCCGTGTCACATAACACCATAACTTCCTTTGTATAAATGACTAAATGTAAATATAAAAAAGGTGTCCTTCTCTGCAAGGACATTTTGTGGATAGAAGACAAAGTAAGTGCCTGATAATTTTCATGAAATAACATTGTCTAGAAATGTTGTTAAATTCATTCATTCATTCATTTTCTTTTCGGCTTAGTCCCTTTATTAATTAGGGGTCACCACAGCGGAATGAACCGCCAACTTATCCAGCACATGTTTTACGCAGTGGATGCCCTTCCAGCTGCAACCTATCTCTTGGAAACAACCATACACACTCATACACTTCGGACAATTTAGCCTACCCAATTCACCTGTTCCGCATGTCTTTGGACTGTGGGGGAAACCGGAGCACCCGGAGGAAACCCATGCGAACGCAAGGAGAACATGCCAACTCCACACAGAAACGCCAACTGACCCAGCCGAGGCTCGAACTAGCGACCTTCTTGCTGTGAGGCGACAGCACTACCTACTGCGCCACTGCGTCGCCATGTTGTTAAATTTTATTTGAAGATTTTTTTTTACCTAATAGTAACAATGCATTACCAGTATTTAAAAGATGTACTCCATAGAGAACATTTGCAGTTATTATCACCATTTTGTTCTCCATTTTAGACATATCAGTGAATATATGAAGAGTTCAGATGCAAAAGCCACTAAATGCCACTTCAACAAGGTACTGGAAACATTCCTCTGAGATTTTGCTCCATATTGACATGATGGCATCACGCAGTTGCTGCAGATTTGTCGGCTGCACATCCATGATGCAAATCTCCCATTGCACCACATCCCAAAGGTGCTTTATTGGATTGAGTTCTGGTGACTGTGGAGGCCATTTGAGTACAGTGAACTCATTGTCATGTTCAAGAAACCAGTCTGAGATGATCCACGCTTTATGACATGGCGTGTTATCCTGCTGGAAGTAGCCATCAGAAGATGGGTATGTTGTGGTCATAAAGGGATGGACATGGTCAGCAACAATACTCAGGTAGGCTGTGGCGTTGACACAATGCTCAATTGGTACTAATGAGCCCAAAGTGTGCCAAGAAAATATCCCCCACACCATTACACCACCACCAGCAGCCTGAACCGTTGATACAAGGCAGGATGGATTCATGCTTTCATGTTGCTGACGCCAAATTCTGACCCGACCATCTGAATGTCACAGCAGAAATGGAGACTCATCAGACCAGGTGTAAGAAATCAATCTACGTTAAAAGATTGGTTTAGGAATTATTAGCTTAAATCAATGATTCGAATCTTCAAGATCCGAGTCATTGATATGAGCTAATAATTCCTAAATCGATCTTTTAACGTAGATTGATTTCTTACATCTCTGACGTAATATACTCAGTAAGGTTCTGAAACTCTCACTTAAAACATCTCTGATTGTGCAACAAGAATAAACAGTCAAATTAAATTGTTAAAATAAAGGAGAAGCAGATCGGGTTGACTGTACAAGGGAAATACCTTCAAACTGCCACCTGTTCTAAATCATTTGCCGTCGGTACGCAGAGAGGTGCTCTGCTCTCAGGCTGCAGGGGAGGGGCCGGCGGCATCACCCGCAGCTCGTTGAGAAGAGTAGGGACGGTACAGTAATGGACAAACGACAGTCTATAAAAATCGCCAGTAACACACAAAAAAGTCGCTAGATTTGTCGCTAGTCGCTTTTTTGAAAATTTGTCGCTAAGTTGGCAACACTGCCGCAAACTATAGAGCGGGGAGCGGGAGGGGTGAGAGGTTTGGGGAGATGGGGGCGCGCGAACCATAGCGCGCGACCTGAAGAGCACAAGCACCAAGTTTCGGCCCGGACTGTACCAAAATGCTGAGGAGCGGGGGGCGGGGGAATTCCGGGAGTTTACCGGGAGACAGAACAATACGGGAGACGGGTCTGAAATACGGGAGACTCCCGGGAAAAACGGGACTGTTGGCAGGTATGGCTCTGAAACTGATCAGTCCCATGATGCTAGATCTCAGTGTAAACTCTAATCTGAGCGGTGTAGCGAGTTCACCTTCATTCAGTCAGTGTGTGGAGAGATTGACCAGAAGTTTGGACAGATTGTCATTACACAGGGGAAAGGATTAAAGAGATTATGCTATTTTGGAGGATTACGAAAAGTAGATTTTTTTTTTTTCAGACTAATAAGCCCTGGAGCCACACACACACACAGCAGAAGAGGAGACTGTGAAGAGTGTGAGAGTCTCGTCAGTTTTAACACACAGGATGAAGAACCGCTTGTGTGAAGATCACTTATGCGCATCCACATGCACACATGGGTTGTTTTAACCCAACGTCGGTTCAAATATGGACCAACCATTGGGTTCATTCATTCATTCATTTTCTTTTTGGCTTAGTCCCTTTACTAATCTGGGGTCACCACAGTGGAATGAACCACCAACTTATCCAGCATATGTTTTACACAGCGGATGCCCTTCCAGCTGCAACCCATCACTGGAAAACATCCATACGCACTCATTCACACACACACACACACACACACACACACACACACACACACACACACACACACACACACACACACACACACACACACACACACACTACGAACAATTTAGCCAATTCACCTGTACCACATGTCAATGTTTCCTCTAGGATTTTTTCCAGCTGTGGCGGCAGGCCTTTTTTTACACAGATCTGCCAACTACCTATAGCGTTATTTCAATGACAAATGTCGTGAGCGCAGTATTACAAGTCGAGATCGCATTCATGTAATATGAGCATGCGAATCTCTTTGCTTGCGTGCGGATTTCCTCTGTTCGTGCACAAAACTTCTTGCACCCCCTCAAATTTACACGCTCAAGTGCAGATCTTCTTTTGCGCTCTCAAATAAACGATTAATTTAGTGCGTTTTTGTGCGTTTTGCGACATTAATGCGTCCTGAAGTAAAGTGAAACTGCTATAAACTCCAGCAAGATAAAGTCATTGTATGCAGAGCCATTGACCTTTATCAATAAAGTATACTTATGGAAACTGTGTTCATCTTAACTGAAAGCATTGTCGTGTTTGCTGGCCTCATGCATCACGCACCTGTCAGTCAGTCAGTCAGCATGTCACCTTAAAGGGTTGAACAAATAGCGCACAGCACTACTACGGTTACAGAAAAGCTTGCGCTGTTATTATTCCCTTACCTTTTAATACGTTTTGGTGCGATTATAACCCGCTGTAAATACAAAACACGACTGTATGTTTTGAATGAGAAGCTGTAATGTAGCCGTGGCGGGATGAATTTTGGTGTGGCGCCCCGCCACGGAAGAATGAATGTAGCGGAAACCTTGCATGTCTTTGGAAACCGAAGCACCCAGAGGAAACCCACGCAAACACGGGGAGGACATGCAAACTCCACAGGCCCTCCAGGACCGAGTTTGGACATCCTTGGTCTATAGACTGTTTCAAAGTGGTGATGTCATTGGCCCATGACCATTTCCTGCTATAAACTCCAGCAAGATAAAGTCATTGTATGCAGAGCGATAGACCTTTATCTTTTTTTTTTTTGTTAACAACTGTTTATTGAGTTTTTCAGGTAACAATATAAAACGAAGGAAAAAAAAAAAAAAAAAAAAACAAGAAAAAAAATTTAAAACCCACTCCTGCCCATCCCGCCCCTGGTAGACTTCAAAAGAACAATAAATAATATTAATAATAATAATAATCAAATAAAAGGAAAATAAATAAATAAATAAATAAACAAATCTTTCAAAGAAGTTTTACAAAGATTTTAAAAAGGATGACACAACGCGATAGACCTTTATCAATAAAGTATACTTATGGAAACTGTGTTCATCTTAACTGAAAGCTACGTTGTATTAAATTATGCAGGACACCGGCCCTCCAGGACCGTGTTTGGGCATCCCTGGTATAGACTAGCCTGTCAGAAAATGCGGCGAAAATCCTACACAACGGTAATAGATTGATTGTGGTGTTTACATGTCTGTACAGCACTTCAGTACTGCAACTGAAATCAGCATACTCCACGTCTTAATCCGATTTCTATTTAATCATATTAATCAAAAATCTCTGTTTACATGACTCTTAATCAGAGTATTGTCTTAATCGTATTAAAATCTGATTATTATATGAGCAATTCCAGCGTTAGGGATGTGACATTTGCAGCAAAATCTCAAAGCATAAATTCACATAGAAAGTGTCCGTTAACATTATATTGAAACATCTGTTTATATTTTCCAGAACAACTAACCACAGAGTTACGGGATCAGAAAAATTTCAATATGTAAACATGTTTTGTACTTTAAACGAGGAAAATAAGCATGCGTTATGGATATGACAAGAAAAGTCTGCGAGTTTACAGTATACAACATGCTTTGTAGAAATTCTGTGAATTAAACTGCACAACCCAAAACAAACAATGTTAATCAAAAGGATAAGAGTTGGATCACTATAGAACAAACATGTTTGATTTTATGTTATTTAATATTTTTGCATTTATGAGGAAAAAGTGCTGTTGTGGATGTGACGTCTCTCCGTTATGGATGTGACGGATGTGAAATTTCCATTTGTGTGACTTTGGTAAATCAAATATTATAGTTTGAAAACATTGACAGAGACATTTTTGAGCATTTCTAAAGTACTGTAAAATACTTGCTTACACAAAAAAAGCAGAAACGGTTTCCGTATTTTGGTAAAAACTTAATTTTTTTCATGACAAGGTTGACATTTGCATGGAATTGCTCATATGTAAACGTACTTCAATATCAGCCTATCGCTCCCCTACCAATTCATCCACTATCCAGGGTTAATAGTAAATAATTTCTGTACAAAGTACATAATCATTTTAGTCAAAAGCAGACATAAAGCTCTGCAATAATCATACTATGGAAATATTTATGATAGAAAGGTAAATAAAAACAAAACAAAGAAGGTTTAGCCTAAAAGTTTAGTGATGGAAAGTTTGATTCAATTACAAACTGATTGCCTAAAACATAATTCCCAAACACACACAAACATCTTGAACAAGAAAAAATACATCTATGCATATATGATCTGGGACAGTTTGATCTGGGCTTCTACCGTAATGATCTGGGACAGTTTATCTGGGTTTCTCAAGGCTATGTGGATTAGGTTAGCTCATCTTACCTGCCACCTCCCAGTCCTCAGGTAGGTTCACTGCTTATTTTTTGTCATGTATCTTCATGAACTTAAATTTCGCGAGCCTAATAACAGAAAAAGTTCAGGTCATCAGTCTCGAGTCCTCGCGTGTTAAGTCATTCGTTGATTGATAGGTGATAGTGAGGCCGTCCACACAAACGTATCCATTTTATACACGTCTCTAGGTTTTGGGAACATGTTTCGATATATGCTCAACCTTTCCGAGTAACTGTTGTCTTCGTTGTATGCTATACGAGCACATTTATCACATTTTTGTTATGTTATTCGTCGATATTAGTCTACTATGCCTGGTTAGTCTGACTTCTGCGTGTCAGAGAAAGTTGCGTGCTATCTATACGATATCTGCGTTGTGATTGGCCGGATCGCCTGTCAATCAAACTGGCTGCGAAAGTCAATTGAAAACATTTATATCTATGAAAAACATGAATTCAACAATTGGGGTCGTCCATATTTAGCCAATTGTTGTTTATTACAACCTAGAATGTATTTTAGAGTGTATCATTACATGTTAATGTAGTAAAAGACCACTTGAAGTGTACTTGAAGAGAGTACAATTTCACTTAAATCCACACTTATACGTTTTAATGCACTCAAGTGTAATAATATAACATTACAATTTACACTCTAAAAACGCTGGGTTGTTGTAACCCAGCATTGAATCAAATATGGACAACAACTATGAAATCAATTGGGTTTTTTTTTTTTTTTACAATTAAATTAGATTTACAATTTTAATCCAACAGTTGTTGTTGTTTTATTTACCCAACATTGGGTTAAAACAACCCAGCTTTTTTACAGTGTATACTTTAAATTATAATTAAAATAAAGAAATTATTAAAGTGTATGTAACATTGGCATACTTCATCATACTTTAAATTGTGTAATTAATTTTAAACATATAGTTAGTTTTGTATTCTAAATTGAACACTTATGCATGTCTATATACTGTATGTATGTCAATAGAAAGCAGAGAAAAAATGTTTAATTTAGCATAAATCCTTGTCATATTTAAATATTTAAAGATGCCGCTGAGTTTCACAGAGATGGGTTGCGGCTGGAAGGGCATCCGCTGCGTAAAATCGTGCTGGATAAGTTGGCGGTTCATTCCGCTGTGATTACCCCAGATTAATAAAGGGACTAAGTCGAAAAGAAAATGAATGAATGAAGATGCCGCTGAGACTATTTTAGTATGTTGATGTACTTCTAACTGAAACTGAATAGTGAGTAGCGGGTAGGGCTTTATTTTGAGCATCATTGCTTCATAGCAAACTAATGGTAAGAGGGGCGTGGTTAAGAATATTTTGGTTGAAGTCATCAAAATGGTCAAATTTTGACTGAAGATTAACAACAACAACAACAAAAAAGTTGATTAACTTGGACAGATTAATTGTTCTCCTAAAAAATAACAATGTGTGATAGCAAAATAACAACACAGGCTCATTGTGAATTCCTAACCCCATATACATTTCTGGAGAGCATGAATTATGTAGCCAGAGCTACGTCTTACGAACGTATGACTTCGCTGATGGCTTCTATTTCTTTTCGCACCACCAGCTGACCGCTTACCTTCGTGTGGACCACTTTTCCAGTGCTGCCAGTGTACGCCGGCAAACTTGAGATGCAGAGAGGAGTTGACTGCAACGTTGGGGTTTGAGTCCGGCAAAGAACAGTTCCAGAAAGTGGTTAAAACAAAAGGCAAAAAAAAAAATAAATAAACAAGTAAATAACAGGGTGAGAATGTGGTAAAATCTGAAAATGTGGTAAAACTCAGGCTGCCATGAGGGCTTTTCTTTATCTGGATTGCTTTTGTTTTGTCTGGATTGCTTTCTGTCAGTTGGGTTTAGGGAAGACGGTGGTTGATCAATCGGTGCTTTTTAAAACACTGTCGGTTGGGTTCATACCTGTCAACATTGGGATGTGAAAATAAGGGATACTCAACAACCCCCGGGAAAAACAGGAAGGTTGACAGGTATGGTTGGGTTTAGGGAAGGCGGTGGCTGGTCAATCGGTGCTTTTTAAAACACTGTCGGTTGGGTTTAGGGAATAAGTCGGTCGTTCAGTAAGTCAGTCAGTCGACAGCGGCCTCTGGTGGATTTACGTGAGAACAGCAGATGCGAATGGCACTCAGGAGAGATATTTCAGATCTCAAAAAACATACACAGCAGCCTCTGGTGGATTCACGAAAACAAAAACTACAAAAAAAGTACCTCCTGAGACATATTTTGCGATCTCCAGAAATGTATACAGGGGACGTAACCATAATGAACTTGGGTTGCAAAATAAACATTGTAAATAATGATTTGATTTCGGTTACCTCATGGTCTGAAATGAATTTAGTTTACCCTATTACCATGTGATCATAAGTAACAACAACAGCAAATTCTACATCACATGAAGAGTTTAAGTTTATGCTAATTTAGTTTATGCTAATAAAGGACATGCTAGTAGTGACACCATTTTGGTGCAGTTTGACAGTGTGCTTTAGATCAAACTTTAGACAGGTTACTTTAGACAGATTTTGCCCAAGAAAGTTGAGAAGTGGACATTTTAGGTGTAGAACGACATTTAAACAAATTCCCCTAACATTTCAGTGTGGAAAAGTGATGTATATTAGGCAAAGCTAGAGAGAAGTCTCTTTCTAACCACACATCTTTCTGTGGGTCACGTGTTGTGAACCTGTTGTGAAATCAGAGAGGGGAAATCTTTCACCCTCATGTGAAATTCCTGATTAAATATCAGATATGTGCTGATAAGCAGTGTTTTGCTGGTAAACTGTTCAGCATCAGTGAAGACAAACTAATGACACTTTATATCTATTGTAGTGAGGAGATGGTTGATATCACTGTCTCTTACTTTCTTCTAACTAACAAACTTTAAACAATGAATGAATTCAATTAAAATAAAACAACAGTTTCCCTGCTGAAAAAAAACAGCTCAAACCAGCCTAAGCTGGTTGGCTGGTTTTAGCTGGTTGACCAGCTTGGTTTTAGAGGGGTTTTGGCCATTTCCAGGCTGGTTTCCAGCCATTTCCAGCCTGGTCTTAGCTGGTCAGGCTGGAAAATGACCAGCTAAAACCAGCTTGACCAGCCTGGTTTAAGCTGGACATAGCTGATTTTGGCTGGTCAAGCTGGTTTTAGCTGGTCAACTTCCAGCCTGACCAGTTAAGACTAGGCTAGAAATGGCTGAAAACCAGCCTGGAAATGGCCAAAACCCCTCTAAAACCAGGCTGGTCAACCAGCTAAAACCAGACAACCAGCTTAGGCTGGTTTAAGATGGATTTTTCAGCAGGGTTTTTTTTTCAGTAAAATGTAATTTCCCTAAAACAAGATCAGATTTCATTAATTTATTCAATCCTTCATTTTCCTTTAGCTTAGTCTCTATTTCAGAGGTCGCCACAGCGGAATGAACCACCAACTTTTCCAGCATATGTTTTACGCAGCGGATGCACTTCCAGCTGCAGCCCACCCATTCACACTTATTCACACACACACTCACGGAGCATGGGGAGATCATGCAAACTTCACACAGAAATCCCAACTGGCCCAGCTGGGACTCGAACCAGCAACCTTCTTGCTGTGAAGCGCCAGTGCCAATAGTATCTGGATGCAGCCTTGATGATGCAAGCTGAGACTGCATATCACAATGTCAGACACACTCAATGGAGCTAGTGACATCACTGAGAAGGGTAGAAGTGGGTTAGGTGAGCGCATTAAAAAGCATTGGACGCAGCTCAGATTGCACTGCACCAAGTCTGCATCCAGAGCCCTCTCCAATAGTGCTGACCACTAAGCCACCGTGCCACCCCAAGATCAGTCTTCTTCAGTCTAAAAATAATTCATTCAATCATTTCCTATTTGACTTAGTCCCTTTATTAATCAGGGGTCGCCACAGCGGAATGAACTGCCAACTTATCCAGCATATGTTTCACGCAGCGGATGCCCTTCCAACTGCAACCGATCACTGGGAAACACCCATACACTTGCATTAACACACATACATTATTGACAATTTAGCTTACCCAATTCACCTATAGTGCATGTCTTGTGAGGGAGACCGGAGCACCCGAAGGAAACCCACGCGAACACGGGGAGAACATGCAAACTCCTCACAGAAATGCTAACTGACTCAGCCGAGGCTTGAACCAGCTTACTGTGAGGTGACAGCGGTACCAACTGTGCCACTGTGCTGCCCCCTAAAAATAATAATAATCATTATTTTTCTTTTTTTTAATCATAATAGTGATAATAATAATAATATTTAGAATCAAAATAAGCTTTGTTGCCAAATATTGTTGGGTTGCATGGAATTGGTCTTGATGTATTTGTGCTTAACAATGACAATCAAATATGATTAAAAACAGAAAATTAGTCCCTTATTTATTGGGGGTCACCACAGCAGCATGAACCGGCAACTATTCCATCATAAGTTTTACACAGCAGATGCCCTTCCAAATATATATATATATATATATATATATATATATATATATATATATATATATATATATATATGATGAATTCATGTTCCGTCATTGAATAAACAGGCAAGTGTAAATCTCATAGTTTCAATTAAGAAGATATAGCAGATGCGAGTGTCATTGCAACCTATAATAATAATATTATTATATTTTCATTTGGTTTAAAAATGTGTATAAATGTTGTGTAGTTTTGATGCAGTCAACTGAATCACAACAATCCCATTCAAACGTAAAGTGATTACTCAGGATGAACTCAGAATTTCTGAAATAATTCAAAGGGATCAAAAATAATAATGACAATAATAACATTAAAAATGTTTACAATGATGATATAATAGAAGATCAACTAAAAAGGTTTCTGAGCTTGTTTTTAAAAAATCATGTTTTTCTAATTTTAAATAAACACAATAGCACTGTTTTCAAAAGTTTTTATTTTATTATTATTAGAATATGCAAAAAGGTACACAAATTGGGATCATACAAAGAAAATAAAACATAAAAAAACAACAGCGAAAAACAAAAACAACAACAATACAGTCAGGTACCGACAGGTGCGTGTATATATATATGTGTGCGTGTGTGTGTGTGTGTATGTATGTGTGTGTGTGTGCATGTAAAGGTAACATGGTGGTCAGGTCAGAGTACATACATAAGGGACAATAACAGTCAATAAATGAAGCAAGAGTCATAGATATAAGTAAACAAATAGAAAGAGACCAGTCAGTGGTAAAAAGTGACAACAACGCTAGTAATGTATGATAGTAATGATGACAATAAAGAGAAAGGAAAACAGTAATAACTGACAACAACAATAATAATAAATCACAAGTACTACACCAACTGCTACTACAGAAAGTTACTAATATTATAACTACTATTGCAGCTGCTACTACAGCCACAACAACTACTACTACTACTACAATGTCTACTACTACTGATACTGTTTTCAAAAGTTAACATTTTCAGAAACGTTCTTGTTACTCATATTGCTAAACGTCAGTGGTGGAAAGAGTACTGAAAAATCATACTTAAGTAAAAGTACCATTACTTGCCTAAAAATGTAGCGCAGATAGAGTAAAAGTATCTGCTGTAAATATTACTCAAAGTATGAGTAAAAAGTAGCCCTTTTAAAACCACTCAGAGTATTACGCTGTGAAAAGCTGATGCGTTTACATCTAATTTCTGGTTGTGTGTAAACGTAACATTCTGTAGTGCATTTAGTTATTGCCCAGCAGGCACACAGCATCATAAGACGTTAATATAAGGTTAGATATAGGTCGTGACATCAGGTGACCAAAATACAATGTCTAGCCAGTGTCTAAGATCAACGTTATTTTGATGTCCAATAATGACGTCAAATGACGTTGATATTTGGTTGATTTTAGGCTGTGTTGGAAAGTGACCAAAATCCGACATCGAGCCAACATCTTAAACCAACGTCATATTGACGTCAAATACTGACATTTATTCATCAGGTACGGCAACCAAAATCCAACATCTGATAGACATCAGTCAAGCTGTAACATCATTAGATGTTGATATCTGGTTGATTTTAGTTTGGATGTTGGGTTCTGACTCAAACCTGATTTTCATTTCCAAACAAAATGCAACATCCCCACAACATTTGGGTCTAACTTCAGTCTGACGTCTTGTGCCTGCAGGGTGTTTAAGGCCATTCGGTCATAACACAGTAAACATCCGTAATTTCTTCATGAGTGACATGCATCTAAACAGTCTCTGGGTCAATGCGTGTAAAGATTTTGGACATCTTCATGGACACTTTTAATGCTTCCAAACAGTTTGCTGCAATTATAAATCGCCCATGTCTTGAGGTAGTTCATTATAATGCGATTTACCTCTTTACTTCTACATGTGATTTGATTGGACAGGAATCACATGACTGATTTTTCTAATCCCCATAGACAAGAAGAAATAAAGTAGTGTATGCAGGTTGGAGGAAAGTAGATGAGTAAAAGTACCAATACTGCAGTAAAAAGGTATCCAAAGTACACATTTCTAAAACTACTTGGTAAATTACAATTTCTGAGAAAAACTACTCAATTACAGTCATTTGAGTATTTGTAACAGGCAATATACAGAAAAGTTTTCTGTTTTTAGTAGAAACTTGTCACGTAAACAGCCCTGAAGAAGCGTAGCGTGGACTCCTTGAACTGCTTGTGTTGAGTTTGGAGGTCTGATAAAGAGATGCATCTGGAGGAGTTAAAGGAGGGACAATGTATCCGACTCTCTCCTGCTCTCCAGGGAGGAGCGAAGGGAAGGAATAGACTGAAGAAAAAGTGTGTCTGCCAGAGGCCGGCGGAGCTCTAATCAAACAGCACACAGGCTTAGCGCAAAAACCGGGGGTAAAAATATCCACCTATTTATACGCAGGCAGGAAGGGCTCCCCTCTGGAAGAACGGCACAGCACTGGGCTTCTGCCGGTACCAAACATTATTTTTTACTTATTGTGATTAAATGCTGAAGGTTTTAATAATAATAATCATCATCATAATGTTAAAAAGTTACTTTAACAGGTAACAAAAAAATATGTTATATACAGTTGAAGTCAAAATTATTCGCCCTCCTGTGAATTTGCTTTTCTTTTTTAAATATTTCCCAAATGATGTTTAACAGAGCAAGGAATTTTTCACAGTATTTCCTACAATATTTTATCTTCTGGAGAAAGTCTTATTTGTTTTATTTCAGCTAGAAGAAAAGCAGTTTTTATTTTTTATATATTATTATTAGCCCCCTTAAGCAATATTTTTATTTGATTATCTACAGGAGGGGTTGTCAAACTGTGGGGCGCGCCAGCACCTATTAAGGAGGGCGCGAGAATTTCAGGCGTGCACTCGAGTAAATTATGATGACGGTTTTTATGCGTTCACTTCATTAGAGTGAATCTGATTACGTCAGGCCCCTGTAGAGTTAAAGGGCACCTAGGTTACCGCTTTTTCCAGATTTAATATAAGTCTTTTGTGTGCCCAGAATGTGTCTGTAAAGTTTCAGCTCAAAACACCCATCAGATTATTGATTATAGCTTTCACTAGTTTGCATTTTATAGCTCTTAACAGCTTTTTGCTGTTTTTGTGTACTGTGCCTTTAAGGCTAGTCCTCCCCGCCCACTGTTCCCATGTGCTTGTCAGCGTGCCTCAGTCTCCGCCCTCGGCTGCCTCAGACAACTGACAGACATAAAGGACGCAGATCTCACGTAACGTTTGTGAGGAAATACTACAGTAAGAACTTTACCAATGATTATTTGATGCATTTTTTGTAGAGCTGCAACGATGAGTCACACACAATGTCATTATAAAGTTCACACACAGACACACACACACAGCGCGGACACACACACATACAGCGCGCGCATTTAGCTTTGCACTGTTTTTGCACGCAAATGTGACAGGATACAGGTTAATATCCACTGCTGTATGGATATCTGTTATGTTAATGTACAAAATAAACCTGATTTAACGTCCACAAACCGGGATTGAAGCGTCTTCTTGTATAATTGTTCTGACACGCGGCTGTGGTGATGAAGTAAATCTGAAGTCAATCGCTGTAATTTACTACAAACATGCACTGTTTTAAAAGATTTTAAACTTGTAAAATTCACTCTTGATCACATATGATGATGATTGATGATCCTAGCAGGAGGTTGGGGGGTTGGAACTATCACAAACGTCATTTTTTTCATGCATGACTGCAGTCTTCATAAACAAGATAATTAATTTATATGTATAAACAAGATAATTAATAGTTAATTTATTTGACAAGTAACTTTGTATTGTAGTGGATAACACATTTCTAACATTCTAGTACATCAAGGCACATTTTTACACCTGTAAACTTTGAAGTCATTTTTTTTTGCCCTAACATTAATTTAAAATAATGTTTTCCAAGTGATCTTTAACAAACCAAGGACATTTTCACAGTAGCCTATTTCCTGTAAAAAAAAAAAAAAGAAGTAATAATAATAAATAATTTTTCTTTCTTATAGTTTATTTCTTAAATAAAAGCAGTTTTTGTAATTTTTAAAAATACAACTTTAGGTCAGTATTATTAGCCTCCTTAAGAAATATTTACTGTATATTTTTGATTGTCTACACAACAAACCAGTTATACTATAGCTTGACTAATTATTCTAACTTTCCTAGTTAACATAACCTAGTTCTTTAAATTACACTTTTATTTAAATACAACTATCTTGCAAAATAACTAGTAAAATATTATGCACTGTCACCATGGGAAAGATAAAAAAAGGTAGTTATTAGAAATTAGTTAGTTAAACTATTGTTAAAAAAACGTGTTGTAAAAAAATCATGTGTTGAAGACTCGTATGTCAGTACTGACATCTAAAACGAATGAAGGCAAAACTAATGTAGAATATTACTTTCAACGTGACTAAAAACTAAATTCTATCAATGTGTTGCATCTGTTCTCCGGTACTAGCCGACTATTTGTAAATTCAAGACTGCATTTCCTAACGTAAAACTATGTACACTCAATTTCTGATTAATAATATGCAGAGCCGAGGACTTCATATATTAAAAGGTTTAAAATCGCTATTGAAAACAAAAGTCTAATATAATCAACAGTGGACATTTTGATAGTGTTTCACAACATGAACATGACTCAAGTGAATCTTTTTTTTTACCTGTGTCAATTTGGGGGTTAACTTCTGAATGCGGGGAACTAATGCGCACAGCGCCGTTACAGAGAGAGCGCGCGTGAAGGCAGGGAGAGAGAGTGCACGTGAGAGCGAGTGCGCGCGACATCTAGAACGCGCGAAAGAGGCCCCAGTCATTTCTTCGCAGTTTGCCGCCAATGGCTGATATCACTTCTCCGTGACGTTTTGACACAAAAATATCCCGCGGGGGCCCCTTATCACGAGGGGCCCCCCCGCGGTGCGTGCCCTGCGGGCCCGTCCGCTACGCCACTGACTATACCTACACATATGTCTGTCCAAACAGCTTGAAAAGTAGATTTTTCACCATAGGTGCCCTTTAATGCTTTCGAGTAAAATATATGCAAATAAAATGGAGCGGGTGCTTTTTAAAATAAATGACGGTGAACGAAAGTCAAACCGGTGAGCCGTCTGACAAAAAAGTGCCCTTCTGAATCAAATCAGCAGGATGCCCATCTGGATCTTTCATTTTCTTTGAAGACATACGACATGAAGACATACAGACTACCTTTACATGGACATCAGTAATAGTTATTTGCCTTAATCTGAATAAGACAATAATATAATTAAGGTGTTACGTGCAGTGCTTTTTGAATGTTGCTTCGCCAGGCTATCTATGTTTCCTGCTGAGTCTCATGTCATTTCGGGTGTTTCATCTTTAATTTTTCGAGTTTAACTGCAGTTCGGCACTTTCACTCATGAACATTTCATTCATGCCCCCATGACAAACTGGGGTATTAGACGTGAATATTTAGTAGGGAATGGTGGAAGATGTTTTTTTTTTATTATTATTATTTTTTAGGGGTTTTCACCTTTATTTGATAGGACAGTAGAGAGTATTGACAGGAAAGAAAGGGGAGCAGAGAGAGGGGAAGGATCGGCATAGGACCGCGAGGCGGAATCGAACTCGGGTCGCCATGAGTGCATGTGTCGACGCACTAACCACTACACCACTGGCGCAGACGGTGGAAGATGTTTTAAAGGGATCATTTTGTGATCAGTGTTGCCAGATGTAGCTGACTGCTTCCAGCCCAAAAGCTATCTAAAACCCGCCGAAATGTAAATTGAAAACCGCCCAATCTGGCAACACGATTTGTGATGTGTGTGTGTGTGTGTGTGTGCGGTCCTTTACTGACAGTCTTGTGTGTGCATCTTGTCGCAAAATGCAGCAAAAAGTCCTACATGACGGTGTTTGCTTCAATAATGCCACTAATATATGCAGACTCCACATGTCTTCATTCCATTTCTGTTTAATTCAATTATGGTAATCAAAAATCGCTGTTTACATGGTGACTCTTAATCAGAGTATTGTCTTAATCGTATTAAAATAATATTAAAGTATTGTTGCCCATGTAAACGTACTCAATGTTCGACTCAACCACACTGTCAGGGCTCTGCGAACTTGGATTTGCGAAGCAGAATTTTCTGTACAGTATGTGTACATCAAAAGCAAGTAGGCTATGGCTCACGCTTATTGACAGTGGAAGATGATTTATTTAGTCGCGTCAGTAATCTAACTACAGAAACAGGCTCAGCCATCACACTGAATCAGGTAAGCTGTATGTTTATGTTTCAATGTAATTAATGCTACACAATTTAAACGCAGCAAGTAATATGTGAATGATGTTTGCACGTGGATTATAATTTTGGCTCGGGGGAGGGTGGAGGGGGGCGCGAGTGAAATTGGACAAACTGCATGTGTCCTAAAAGTTTGAAAACCCCTGATCTACAGAACAAACCACTGTTATACAATGCCTAATTACTCTAACTTGCCTAAGCAACCCAATTCAGGATTCAGGAATTGTTCACAGTATTTCCTCTAATATTTGTTCTTCTGGAGAAAGTCTTGTTTGTTTTATTTGGGCTAGAATAAAAGCAGTTTTTAATAGTTTTAAAGCCATTTTAAGGTCAATATTATTAGCCCCCTTTAGCAATATTAGTTTTGGATTGTCTCCAGAACAAACCACTGTTATACAATGACTTGCCTAATTACCCTAACTTTACCCTAATTACCCTAGTTAAGCTTTTAAATGTCACTTTAAGCTGAATACAAGTATCTTGAAAAATATCTAGTGACATATTATGTACTGTCATCATGGCAAAGATAAGTCATCAGATAAGTAATCAGAAAGTTAAGTAAGATAAGAAATCAGTCATTAGAAATGAATTATGAGTTCCTTTTCACAACACTTAAAAGACTTTTATAGACTAAAGACACCAAGTGATGAAGTGTTTCAGCTGTAATTTTGTCCCATTCCTCCTGCAAACAAGTCGTAAGGTGGGCAACAGTACGGGGTGTTCATTGTTGCATTTTGCGCTTTAAAATGCGGTACACATTCTCTATTGGAAACAGGTCAGGACTGCAGGCAGGCCAGTCAAGTACCTGTATCCTCATCCTCTGCAGCCAGGACTTTGTAATGTTTACAGAATGTGGTTTTGCATTGTCTTGTTGATACTGGAGCCTTTTAAAGTCGCATCTATCAGCTGTTCTGTCTATGAGCTGACATACAGTACAGGCAATCCGCTGATGGATCAACTGACCTACGTTGCTTTAAAACGCTCCAGTGTCTCTCTGTGTGTTTTTGAACTCATTGAACAGAAGAATAGTGAACTGATGACCTTCACAACCAATCACAGTCATTTCTGTTGAGCATGTGATTACAATGGCCAATCAGCAGTGTTTAAGAATGCAAACAAATGTTTGCAGGAACATAGATGTTTTTAAAATTTCAGTACTGATTGCTACCAAACTCGATACTTTTGACAACACTAGTTCACTTCAGCACTTCACTTATACCACTGAGATCTGCATCATGTCACAATCCCTAATAATAGGATGTCTCTGTTCTGGAGTCAGTCTTCATACACACTTCCTCATTCTTTGTGGCCCAGAGATGTTCATGTTGTACAAGCTGAGCACAGTTATAATCATCACATTAGCTCTTATGAACTGTCTGAACTCCTTTCTTCTTGTAACCCTTCACAGTGTAAGGACAGTTTATCTTAAAGGGACAGTTCACCACAAAAATGAACATTTACTCACCATTTACTGTTCCACGAGTGGTTTTTGCAAACCTTTACGTGCTTCCTTTTTCTGTTGAACACAAAAGAAGATATTTTGGGACATAAAAAGTTTGATATTTTCAAACTTTAACCATCGATTTCATAGTAGGTAAAACAAATGCTTTGGAAGTCAATGGTTACAGGTTTCCAGCATTTTTCAAAATAACTTCTATTGGGTTCAACAGAATAAAGAAACTTAAACAGGTTTGTGATAAGCGGAAATTCAGTAAATGACGACAGAATTTTCAGTTTTGTGTGAATTGTCCCTTTAACGGATTTAATGACTCTGTGGTATTATTAATCTTTGTTATCATTGTTAACAAAAAATATTATTCATTCATTTATTCATTTTCTTTTTGGCTTAGTCCCTTTATTAATCTGGGGTCGCCACAGCGGAATGAACCACCAATTTATCTAGCATATGTTTTACGCAGCGGATGCCCTTCCAGCCGCAACCCATCTCTTGGAAACATCCATACACACTCATTCACACTCATACACTACAGACAATTTAGCCTACCCAATTCACCTATAGCGCATGTCTTTGGACTGTGGGGGAAACCGGAGCACTCCACACAGAAACATCAACTGACCCAGCCGAGGCTCGAACCAGCGACCTTCTTGCTGTGAGGCGACAGCAAGATAGTAATGATAATAATAATCAGAATCAGTTTTATTGCCAAGTGTGCTTCACACACAGAAGGAATTTGTTTTGGCTACAGAAGCTTCCAATGTACATAAAGTGACAAGTGACAACACAAAATGAATATGAAAAAAAGACGATAGACATTAAACAGAGATGCAGTTAGTCAAAGGACCTGAATGTTGAGTTGTGTGTACAGATTTGTTGTAAATATACAGGTTATAAGATACTATGTACAAGTGCGTATGAGAAAGTATTGCTCGTTTATTGCACAGTAGGGGAATATTTAACTGTTCATGAGGTAGATGGCCTGAGGAAAGAAGCTTTTCCTGTGTCTGGCTGTTTTTGTGCTTGGTGCTCTGTAGCGCCGACCAGACGGTAACAGTTTATCAGGTAGTGTGCTGGGCGTGAGGCATCCCGAATGATTTTGCGAGCCCTTTTACTCACTCTGGAAGAGTACAGTTCTTGAAGTGTAGGAAGGGCAGTGCCAGTGATTCGTTCAGCAGTCCGAACTATTCACTGTAGTCTTCGGAGGTCAGTTTTGGCAGCTGAGCTGACCCAGACGGTGATGGATTGGATGACAGCTGAGTAGAACTGTACGAGCAGCTCCTGTGGCAGGTTGAACTTCCTCAGCTGACGAAGGAAGTACAGTCTCTGCTGGGCTTTCTTCACAATAGAGTCTATGTGAATGTCATACTTCAGATCCTGAGAGATGGTGGTGCCCAAGAACCTGAATGACTCCACTGACGCCACAGTGCTGTTCATGATGGTGAGTGGGGGGAGTGCAGAGGGGGTTCCTCCTAAAGTCCACAATCATCTCCACTGTTTTGAGCGTGTTCAGCTCCAGGTTGCTGTATCTGCACTATAAAGCCAGCCGCTCCACCTCTTGTCTGTATGCAGACTCGTCACCGTTCTGGATGAGGCAGATAACAGTAGTGTCATCAGCAAACTTCAAGAGCTTGATGGAGGGGTCTTTTGCGGTGCAGTCGTTGGTGTACAGGGAGAAGAGCAGTGGGGATAGAACACATCCCTGGGGGGCACCAGTGCTGATGGTGCGGCTGTCGGATGTGATTTATAATACTAATAATAATAATACGGCAACCCAGTGGCGCAGTAGGTAGTGCTGTTGCCTCACAGCAAGAACGTCGCTGGGTCGCAGGTTCGAACCTCGGCTGGGCTGGGTCAGTTGGCGTTTCTGTGTGGAGTTTGCATGTTCTCCCTGGGTTCGCGTGGGTTTCCTCCGGGTGCTCCGGTTTCCCCCACAGTCCAAAGACATGCAGTACAGGTGAATTGGGTAAGCTAAATTGTCCATAGTGTATGAGTGTGAATGTGTGTGTGGAAGTTCCCAGAGATGGGTTGCGGCTGGAAGGGCATCCGCTGCGTAAAATCGTGCTGGATAAGTTGGCGGTTCATTCCGCTGTGGCGACCCCGCAAGGGACAAAGCCGACAAGAAAATGAATGAATGAATAATAATAATACTGTTCATGTTTCTTAAGGGCTGCGATGCAGTGGCGCAGTAGGTAGTGCTGTCGCCTCACATCAAGAAGGTCGCTGGTTCGAGCCTTGGTCAGTTGGCGTTTCTGTGTGGAGTTTGCATGTTCTCCCCGCGTTTGCGTGGGTTTCCTCCAGGTGTTCCGGTTTCCCCCACTGTCCAAAGACATGCAGTACAGGTGAATTGAGTAGGCAACATTGTCCGTAGTGTGTGGATGTTTCCCAGAGATGGGTTGTATGCTGGATGAGTTGGCGGTTCATTCCGCTGTGGCGGCCCCTGATTAATAAAGGGACTAAGCCGAAAAGAAAATGAATGAATGAATGTTTCTTAAGGATCATACAAATATTACCAGATACATTCATTCATTCATTCATTTTCTTTTAGGATTAGTCCCTTTATTTATCCGGGGTGGCCACAGCTAAATGAACTGCCAACTTATCCAGCATATGTTTTTACACAGCGGATGCCCTTCTAGCCGCAACCCATCACTGGGAAACATCTATACACTCTCATTCACACACATACACTGCGGACAATTTAGCCCACCCAATTCACCTATAACACATGTTTTTTGACTTGTGGGGGAAACCGGAGCACAGGAGGAAACCCAAGCCAACACAGGGAGAACATGCAAACTCCACACAGAAATGCCAACTGAAGCAGCCTGCACGAAGCCACGGTGTTACCTTTTTTTATTTATTTTTTTAAAGCAATATTTTGTATGTGGATATTCTGTGCTAAAAGTTTTACGAGAGAAAACATTGTGAAAATGTTAGCGTGGGTGAAGCGCCTTTATCTCTGTTTGCTCGGTAGCATTCAATGTGTCGTTTTAGTTGCCTTCAGGGTTCAAACTGTATTCTCTAAACAACATTCGGTATGAGGGTCATGAGCGTGTTTATTATACAAACACACACTGAATCAGAGGCTCTGAGTGTGTTTCTGCGCTGCCTCCCCTGCTCTGGGTGAAAGTGTGTTTTCTCTCCAGTCACAGAGGACGAACAAGGGAAATATTTGTGGCAGAACTGTGGTCAGAGAGAAAGACTAGAGAAAAAAAAGAGGGAGGGATATGGAGAAGAGTTAGGAAGGAGGAGAGAGAGGGTGTGTATTTGTATGTTTGTGTGTGTGAGAGAGAGTGTGTGTGTTGTCAGTTTAAAACTAAATTAAAGACGCATCTCTTCGCATAAGCATACACATAAAACACAAATGCTGTTAAAATCCAAATCCTCTAAAGGATTGTTAGTCTGCATTATTTAGGGCAACCAGAGCCGGGAACACTTCATAAAAGACATTATCATTTGAACGGCATCTGCGCTTATGTTAGTCTTTTTTTTATTATTCCTAAGGTTTTCATAATCCTGGACCAGGCCGTATCCTGAGCAGCTGCTGTGGTGGTCATGGAGGAGTGGAGAGCACGAGACTGATCCCTGTAAGACCCCAGAGACAGACGAGTCCTCGCACTGATCCTGAAGGGCCAGCCTGTACACCAGCCGGTGACCTCTCCTCCCTGCAGCTCTCCACGATGGACGTCCAGTGCTCTCCAGCCTCCTGCGCCTAGACTGCAGCTGTGCACAAGACGTTTGGCCATAGGAGAAATGGTCGTGCCCAACTGAGCCTGGTTTCTCTAAAGAAAATCCTTCACTTCCGCTAATTGCTGAAGTTTTTTCCTCGCCGCTGTCGCCACTGGCTTGCATGGTTCGGGACTTGTAGAGCTGCGCATCGATGGATTTGCTCTTCAGTGTTTGAACTCTCAGCAGTGAAAATTAAACCACACTGAACTGAGCTAAACTGAACTTCAACACTGAAAACTGAACTGACTGTTTCAGTTTACAATAATCTTCCATGTGAAGCTGCTTTGACACAATCTACATTGTAAAAGCGCTATAGAAATAAAGTATGGAATTGAATTGAATGGTGTGTGCGTGTTTGAGAAAGAGAGAGTGTGTGTATTTGTGTGTGTGTTTGTGTGAGAGAGAGACCCTGTTTTTTAATGAAAATGTGCATGAATATGCCCTTTTTTTAACTGCAGTGTTTATTTTTTAGTTTATTTATAGTTGTTGTTTTCAGGATTACTAATTAATTACAGTATATATGTTGTAGTTTATTAAATTTTATTATATGTAATTATAAAAAATTGTTGAAACATTTTATTTATGATTTTTCGATTTTTTTTTTACAGAACAACCCCATTCCCCAACAGTTTAACCCTTTAACCCGTCTCGAACGAATGAACAAATCATTCATTCATTCATTTTCTTGTCGGCTTTGTCCCTTGCGGGGTCGCCACAGTGGAATGAACCACCAACTTATCCAGCACGATTTTACGCAGCGGATGCCCTTCCAGCCGCAACCCATCTCTGGGAATTTCCACACTCACACATTCACACTCATACACTACGGACAATTTAGCTTACCCAATTCACCTGTACTGCATGTCTTTGGACTGTGGGGGAAACCGGAGCACCCGGAGGAAACCCACGCAAACGCAGGGAGAACATGCAAACTCCACACAGAAACGCCAACTGACCCAGCCCAGCCGAGGTTCGAACCTGCGACCCAGCGACGTTCTTGCTGTGAGGCAACAGCCCTACCTACTGCGCCACTGCGTTGCCTGAACAAATCAATGAATGAATAAATAAATAAATCACTGCCTTCATAAATTCTTTTCAGGGGATAGATTTGTACATCAAGTTGCATTGTATTACTTTGTAGTTACATCAAAATACATTGATGATAGGTTAATTAACCAAATTTCGAAATATCTTGTATTGAATTAAATTTTTATTGTTTATTATATTATTTTTTTTATTATTTGATTACACGAAATGTAATCTATTGATTCGTGTTCATGGACATGAATTTCCCTGTTTCTCGTGTCACCCTGCATGAATTTCCATCCATTGTATTTCAATAGGAAATTTGTGTCTCCAGCACGATTTATTTTGCCACAGGGTACCCGATGCTGCACTTTTTAAAAATTATTTTTATTAGTTTTTCTCAGTGGCTTTGGTGCATTTCTCACAACACTATTTACATTTGCACAACAGTTCATGCATTTCTCAAAACAATTAGTGCAAACTGCAAAACCTATAGTGGATAACCTGCAAAAGCGAGTCACTTGCTCAAAATGGAGAGCTCATTCCTCAAAAGCAAGTATTGATGTCAATGAAAGTGTCAGTGTCATCAAGATGAAAAGTCCTGACACCATTGTTTATGAACAAGATAGTCAAATGGCTTTGTCATGTTTTCATCATGACACTTTACTCTCTACTTTTTTTTCAATGCAAAATAGTCAGATTTTGGTGACACGTCCTGAAAATGCTCAAGACAGCACTATATACTATTTACACAGCCATTCACAGCATTGTGCAAAAGAATAAATACACATTTATTTACAACATACATAAACTCCCTTTGGATAGAGATGTACAACTGTTAACAGTATTGCAGTACATATTGGAACCGAACCTACAACATACACAGGTCTGTAAATCATTCATCAAACTGTTCAATTTAGTAGACATTTTCAGAAACAAAAAAAAGAATTAAAATTTGTTAGAAAATTTGCTTGACAGATTTTGACCACTAGTTCAACATTTTTGTATGTAATGACTCAAGTAATGAAATGAGGACTATTAGTTTTATATGGAATGACTATTCAGCATTCACAAGTTTAGTTCATTTTGACTGACATGACATAAGCAAATGATAAAGTTACAAACAGCAGAGAGTTGTATGAAAGCAGATGATGCATGTCCAAAAACATTTGCAATTTGCTGGAAGGAATGAGAAACTGCTACTATGATGTGCACAAATGACTAATTGTTTTGAGAAATGCATGAACTGTTGTGCAAATGTAAATAGTGTTGTGAGAAATGCACCAAAGCCACTGAGAAAAACTGTAAATATTATTTTTGGCCACAGGGTACTAGATGCAGTATTTTTTAAATCATTTTTATTTTATATTATTTTTGCCACAGGGTACGCAGTATTTTATTTATTTATTTATTTATTTATTTATTTATTTATTTATTATTTATTTATTTATTTATTTATTTATTTATTTATTTATTTATTTATTTATTTATTTATTTATTTATTTGCCACAGGGTACCAGATGTTGTGTTTTTTCATCATTTATTATAATAATTATTATTTATCTTCAAGCACTATTCGTGCAGGGTGACACAAAAAAACAGAGGGAAATTTGTGTCCATAAACACGAATCAATAGATTACATTTCGTGGCTATTTCACGAACTGCCGTGAGACTGAGTTGCAACAGTTTGCATGTTCTCCCCGTGTTTGCGTGGGTTTCCTCCGGGTGCTCCGGTTTCCCCCACAAGTTTAAAGACATGTGCTATAGGTGAATTGGGTAAGCTAAGTTGTCCACAGTGAATGAGTGTGTATGGATGTTTCCCAGTGAGGATTGAGTGTGTATGAGTGTGTCCCCGTGATGGGTTGCAGTTGGAAGGGCATCCGCTGCGTAAAACATATGCTGGATAAGTTGGCGGTTCATTCCGCTGTGGCGACCCCAGATTAGTAAAGGGACTAAGCCGAAAAGAAAATGAATGAATACCAATATTTCATTTTAAAAGTGGGTGTGGATTTACAGTAAATATAAAAGTGTATGTCATTGCAGAATGCTCAGACAACTTTCAAACTAAACATTCCCATAATATTTCATAAAACAGAGCATTCTCTTATAATATCTCTAACTATTCATTTATTCATTCATTTTCCTTCGGCTTAGTCCCTTTATTTATCAGGGATCGTCACAGCGGAATGAACCACCAACTTTTTCACAGTGGATGCCCTTCCAGCTGCAACCGAGCACAGGGAAACACCCATACACACACACACACACACACACACACACACACACACACACACACACACACACACACACACACACACACACACACACACACACACACACACACACACACACTACAGACAATTTAGCTTATTCAGTTCACCTTTACCACATATCTTCAGCCCCCAGCCAGGACTCAAACCAAGCGATCTTCTTGCTGTGAGGCGACACTGCTTACCACTGAGCCATGGTCCCACCCTCTCCTTAACCAAGTGCGAAAAAAAGATTTTAATGAAATGTAATGAAAATATGTAAAAAATGTTTTGTAAAAACTTAAATACAATGTTACTAAGTATTCTTACAGCAGTCATTTATCATTATCATTGGACTCCTCCCATCTGCTGTACAGTTCTGCCCTAAACACACACTTCACTGCTTTCCCCCATGCTGAGTGTAGCTGGTCGAGCTGCCCAGAATAGCAGCACACACTCACAGTGTTACCTGCTATAACACACACTCTCTCTCTCTCTCTCTCTCTCTCTCTCTCTCTCTCTCTCTCTCTCTCTCTCTCTCTCTCTCTCTCTCTCTCTCTCTCTCTCTCTCTCTCTCTCTCAATTCAATTCAATTCAATTCAATTCAATTCAATTCAGTAGTTACTTTATTGGCATGACAAATGTTACAAATGTATTGCCAAAGCATTTAGCATTTATAGAGTTTACATAAAAAAGTAACATACACATATATAATAAAAAAAACAGTACACACAATAGATGGCAATAGTAAAAAAAAAAAAAAAAAAAAAAAAAGGAAATATATTATAAATATATATATATATATATATATATATATATATATATATATATATATATATATATATATATATATATATATATATATATTTATAATATATTTCCTTTTTTTTATATATATATATATATTATAATTAAATAAAATATAAATAATGTATCATATTATTCAATATATCATATTTATGGTGGCTTGAGCTTGAGCTTGATAACTTTCCGCCAGACTAACAGACTTAAAGGTGCTGTATGTAAGTTTTTGACTCTTCTAAAGCATACAAATACCATAATATGTGTGCAGATATTTAAGAAACATCCCAAGTGAACATACTTGTTTAACTGAAAAACAATGCTAAAGTCAGATATTCTGCTTTGAAAATGGGTTTTCCGTGCCGGAACGCTGTGTTTGTTTAGATAAATTTCATATGCACGATGCCAGTTTAGCCAATTATATGTCAGCACCCCGGGTTGCCTTGTTGGAAAACAGCGTATTTCATTCATTCATTCAGAAAGACTCTGAAAGCATGCGTCCGTGACCAAAAAGAACAGTATGGGAGACAAAATTACAATAATTACATAAATATTACGAACGTAAACATTAGGTGAGCAGGTTACATTGTAACCGCATGTCCTAACAACACGCTGTGACGAGAGAGGCAGTGATCAGCTATTTGGCTGTTTGCACCAGACGAGACACGGCAGAAATGTAAATACAGCCTTTCAGAAGCACAGAATATGCACTCGCTCACGAAACGGTAAGGTTTAGAATCTATTTAATACATGTTAACCCACTTTAACATCAATGTAGATGCTGAATCACTCATATGTGTTTAGTTCTAAAGTTCAATTTCAGACGCTTTATTGTATTTTCCAGATCTGAGGTGAACTTTCTGCTTTCAGTATATGGCAACAAATGCCATGTAAAATGCATTCAAACTCGCATTGTTAGCATTTAGCACAGAATAAAGCACACAAGGCTTACCTGAGGTGATCTAGCTGTCATAGGTTTCTGTTGTTCAGCTGTGAGAAATAGAAGCCATTTCTAATATATCAATTCGAGGTGTTGGTTAGGACAAAAACTCCTTTTAATATGGAAAATATTCCCTCTATCGCGTGTCGTTGCTTTTATTTAGAACACAGTTTAAATCGCTCCTGTACACAATCTGGCATCCTAGCGTACTTTTATTATGATCCAGGAGTGCAATACCTAGTTCAACCACTGGGTGTCAAACTTACATACTGCACCTTTAAGGTTGGGCTCATTTAACTCAGACTACCAATCTGCCAATCACTGATGACCTTTTAACTTACTAGCCACACCCTAGCAACCACTTACGCCACCCTAGCAACTGTCCAATAGACTTCCATTGTTAAAAAAACTGCCATTGACTTTACATTGGACATACTAACAACATACCACTTCATACTAACAATATACTGATCCATACCAGAAACATACTTATCATACTAGCAACATGCAAATTCATACTATAAATATACTAGCAACATGCTAATTCATACTATAAATATACTAATCCATACTGGAAACATATTAACAAACATACTAATCATATAGCAAACATGCTAATTCATACTAAATTCATGCTAACGGCAAGCTAGTTTATACTAGCAACATGCTAGTGACATGCTAATTCATAATCAATGCTAACGACATGCTAATTTATGCTAGAAACTTGGTAATTTATGTTAGCAACTGCCTAGCAACCACTCAAAACACCTTAGCAACCGCCTAGCAACACCTTATTAACCCCCTAGAACACCCTAGCAACTGCCTATTACACATTAAACACCCAGAACACATTAGCAATGGTCTAGCAACACCTTAAAAAATGACTTACAACAACCACCTAACAACGCCTTAGTAACCACTTAGAACACCCTATCAACGCCTTAACAACCATTAGCAACCACTCAAAACACCTTAGCAACTGCCTAGCAACGCCTTAGCAACCATTCAGAAGATCCTAGCCATGGCCTAGCAAACATACAAAACCTAGCAACAACCAACTCTCTCTCTCTCTCTCTCTCTCTCTCTCTCTCTCTGTGTAGAATAGGAGAGAATACACACATGAGAGCAACTCAGAAAAACATGCATTTCTTTGTAAGAGTACAAAACAAATACAAAGAATGGGAAAGTTTATACACGCATACATTGGTATTGGTGGTTTACAGGGGCTCTCCATAGGCATAATGTACACTGTTAGACAATTTATTGTATTTTTGTGGTAACTTACTGGCAGCACTGTTGCCCTTTTACAGTAACTTAGCTGTAAATGTGTTTTAAAGTAGTAGAGCCCTACCGCAATTTCATTTTACAGTAAAAAAAAAGCCCTTACATTTTTTTATGGTAAAATGTCCTGTACTACATTTCAATTTTACAGTATGACAATTTTTACAGTACTTTTACTGTCATTTACTTACATTTCACACTAGCAGTACCTTTATTTACTATTGAATCTAATCAATTCCAAACAAGGGACTATTTTTTTTCATCAACTTTCCCATTTTTGTCGTCGACTACAGTGTCAGTACTTGATTACTTAGATTACAGTAGAATACCGCAAATCCCTGATATGCAGCAAGTTACTGTAAAAGTTTTAAAATGACCCACAATGCAGTGCATATTACAGAAGTGAACTGTAAAGAATGTATGTGGTATTTTACTGGCCATTTTTACAGTAAATAACTGTTAAACTGCGGCAAAGTCTAACAGTGTAATATATACAGATAATAAAAAACAAAGAAAAAAAATGCTTATTATATTCCCTAACCTCTAACCCAATCCTCACAGGGAACCTTTGACAAAATTCGAATGTTAAAAGACAGCGTTAAATATGATTTATAAGGACATCAGACATGTTCTCATAACTGTACGTTCACACCGAAAGCGGCGAGAGCGTCAAAGTAGCCGGAAGTCATTCATTTTCAATGGGAGCCGGCGGCGATAAGCTGCGAGGAGCAGCGCGGCACGTCTTTACCAATGTGGGCGTCGAGGAGAGTTGAAATCAAGTCAACTTTATGGTAATGAGTTATGACGTGGTGGCGGCAAGCAATCATAATATAGAACTCCATCGCTTGAGAGGAGTCCAGAGAACACAGTCATTGTGAACTTTGGTTCCGACCACGGTTGTTCCCAAGGGTTTGATCATTGCAGTCGCTGGATTTCTAATTAGTTGCAATGCTTTCTTACAGGAAAATAAATAAAAAAAATTACTGGCAAGTTACTAATGTGCATCAATGTTATATATATTTTTTCTTAAAAAAAAAAAGCGGGAATTTCATGCGACAATACAAAACAGAATTGCTGCTTCAGAATATTTCAGGCATATGGACACATTGTGGAGCAAAGCCACACCAAATGCAACTAGATCTTCCGTAGTTAAGTGAATTTGATAATAAGTGTGCAACATCTTCACGCTAGAAAGCATGTTTTATGCGGGAATGTAACTGATATGATATGCTGCAACGGCTCCTTTAAATATGAGATCAATGTGAAGCGAATTTTGACGCTCTCGCCACCGGAGCTAAAGGCAGACAGCGTTGTCGCCAGGGCGGTCAGAGCGACCTTTGACGCTCTCGCTGCATTCGATGTGATCGTACAGTAAACCTCCACAATAGAGTACACCTAGGTTGCATCCGTGTCATTATCCAAAAAAGTGTCCTTGTAAATCACCAAAACACACACACTGTAAAAAAACACAGGGTTCCACACCGTCTATTTGTGTTGGGACAACATGAAGGAATTAAATAACTTATTACTTTTTACAAACTTAAGTTGATTGAACATAGAAAAATAAGTTGTCCTAAAAACCCTCAAAAAAGATGTTGTTTCAGCTCATTTTTAAAAAAAGAGTAGTTTAAACAAACAAAAAAATGACAACTTTTTAGAGCGCACACACAAACACATTTACAGATGAGATGGCGTGTGTAATGACACACTGGTGGGAATCTGCCGTTGCATGTTAATTCTTCCTTCACGCTTGCCTTGACGAAGACAGAGCCTCTAATTGAAGCTAAACAAACTGCTGACCCAGAGCACAGCTCAAGGTCCTGTCTGCACACTCACACACACACACACACACATGCACCATCAAGCACATGCATTCCTGCACATTTGTACGCATGCAAATATGAAGATGCACATGCAGGCCTGCAGAACCACTGACAGCTGACACCGTTTTAATGGGAGTGTTGTACTGTTATCTGTATTACTAAAATAACTACACCTTTAATGGCTTTTGTAAATTACACAGTATTTAACTGTAATATAAGCTGCTTTTTTTTACCGTAGGACATTATTGCAGTATGTTACTGTATTTTAAAGCTGCACTGTGAAAATCACTCTATATTTTACAGTAAAGTTATACAATCCTGCAATTACATATACAGCAGAAGAAACAGTACTGTAAATGTACAGTATTTTTGTTGTAATTGATCTACAGTAAGTTACTGGCCAATTGCTGCCAGAAAATTTGTTAAGAGTGTAGTCAAGTATTATGTACACTGTTAGACTTTGCAGCAATTTTACAGTTGATTACTCTAAAAACGGCCAACAAAATACCACATACATTCTTTACAGTTCACTACTGTAATATGCACTGCATTGTGGGTCATTTTAAAACTTTTACAGTAACTTGCTGCATATCAGGGATTTGCGGTATTCTACTGTAATCAAAGTAATCAAGTACTGACACTAGTCGACGACAAAAATGGGACAGTTGATGAAAAAAATAGTCCCTTGTTTGGAATTGATTAGATTCAATAGTAAATAAAGGTACTGCTAGTGTGAAATGTAAGTAAATGACAGTAAAAGTACTGTAAAAATTGTCATACTGTAAAATTGAAATGTAGTACAGGACATTTTACCATAAAAAAATGTAAGGGCTTTTTTTTTTACTGTAAAATGAAATTGCGGTAGGGCTCTACTACTTTAAAACACATTTGCAGCTAAGTTACTGTAAAAGGGCAACAGTGCTGCCAGTAAGTTACCACAAAAATACAATAAATTGCTAACAGTGTACATTATGCCTATGGAGAGCCCCTGTAAACCACCAATACCAATGTATGCGTGTATAAACTTTCCCATTCTTTGTATTTGTTTTGTACTCTTGTACTCTTACTCTTAGAAAAATTGCAGTATTCCACTGTATTCAAAGTAATCAAGTACAGCTACTTTAATAAAAAAAAAAAAATCAATGAACATCTTGTATCACTAAATGTATTTACAGTTGAATTTTTTTACAGAGAATTTTTTTATTAAATATTTCCCAATTGATGATTAACAGAGCAAGGACATTTTCACAGTATTTCCTATAGTATTTTTTTCTTCTGGAGAAAGTCTTATTTGCCTTATTTATGTGAGAATAAAAGTAGTTTTGTATTTAAAAAAAATAAAAAATAAAATTTAAGCTGAATATTATTAGTCCCCTTAATCGAAATGGGGGGGGGGGGGTGTATACAGGGGGGACTAATTACTTAGGAGGGCAAATAATTCTGACTTTAAATGTATATTCTTTACAGTTCACTACTGTAATATGCACTGCATTGTTGGGAATTGTAAAACTTTTACAGTCATTTATTATATATTTGGAAATTATGGAAAGGAATATTCCTATATTAGGAAAATATTCTACTGTTTTCAAAGTAATCAAGTACAGCTACTTTAGTTAAAAAAAATCAATGAACATCTTGGAATTGATTAAATTCAATACTAAATGCAAAAAATTTTTTTTTGCTGCTGGTGTAAAATGTAAATGACAGTAAAAGTACTGTAAAAATTGTCATACTGTAGAATTAAAATGTAGAAAAAGGCATTTTACAATAAAAAAAAAAGAAGTTGTAGTAAGGCTGTACTGTAAAATGAAACTGCAGCAGTAGGGCAACATATATTAGAAATTTAATAAAACATATATTTTTAAGTATAATCTCTTTTTAGACTTCAAAAATTAATTATTTTTTATAATAATTGTTAGTTTTGTCAGTCTTTTTGATGTTGTTGTTGCAGTAGTTTTTTAAATTTTTTTTATCTTATTGTTTCAAGAGTTCACGCTTAGCTGATGATTAATTATAAAGCTTGTTTGGCATGCTGTCCCGGGAGAGAGCCCTGAGCTTATGAGATCCTCGAGCCCGGGGCTCCCTCCCGTTGCAAGGCGAGAGGGGAGATCGAGCTCAGGTAGATCTCGAGAACTCCCCCTTCGTAGTGTTGAAGAGCAGATAGTAGTTCTCTTTAACGAGATAGGTACTACATAGGGAGCAAGTCTATAAAGTTGATCAATCAAAATTTAGGTTGCATGTTTTTAATCGGTGGGAGGAAACAGGAGGACCCGGAGAAAACCCACGTGAGCACGGGGAGAACTTGCAAACTCCGCACAGAAAATGCCCGCTGGTTAGGTACAGCCTAGAACCATTGACATTCTTGCTGTGAGGCAACAGCGCTAAGCGCTGGGCCACCGTGTCACCCATCTAGAAAAGGGAAGGAGTAGGGGTGGAAGGGGGGATTCTTCAAAGCGAAGATAGCGGTGATATGGAACCCGGGATATTTATAGTAGTTTAGGGATCATCTGATTGGTGCATGTTGATTTGGATAATGTGAGTCCAGCTGCTAGCAATCATAAGCACGTAATCCTCTCGAAATTAGTTTATAAATAAACTTCACTTAAATTCATTTCCCAGAGATGGGTTGCGGGTGGAAGGGCATCCGCTGCGTAAAAACGTGCTGCATAAGTTGGCGGTTCATTCCGCTGTGGCGACCCCGGATTAATAAAGGGACTAAGCTGAAAAGAAAATGAATGAATGAATGTTTAAATTCAGTGTTTTATCATATTTTAAATGTAATATTCGTGCATAATTTCTCGAGATTATCATTTTTATTTATTATTCCCATTAACCATTGCAACTGTATCTTTATGTAACATTAATATGAGAAAGAAATGTTTTGACAAAAGTTGGGAGGATTGTACCATGCATGAATTGAGGGGGGTGTTTGTTGTATTTATTTATTTTAATTATTATTATTCTTATCTTCATTAAACAGCACTTTTGAGAATTATTTGAAAAAAAAAATGAAGGTAAATGGTTGCAAACTATTTAAACGGGCTGAATTTAAACAATCAAATTCAGTAAAAAAAAAAAAAAAAAAAAAAAAAAGTAAATATAATGAAAACATTTTTTTTTCAGTGAAGCCAGCGAGTCAGCATTTAAACAGCTGTAGTTATAAAGAGTGTCCCGATCTCTACCTGTAATTTCATCACTATAATGCATGTCAGCACATGGACACACATGCGCCAGCCTGAACAAGCTGATACGTGTTCCTTTGTTTGCATTTAGCCATACAAACGCACTGACACATAAAAGTGCATGTACTCATTTAAATGCAGTGAGACTGTATGAGAGTGTATCATGATATATGTGCATATAACCGGCATATGCGTGCTTCTATATTAGCATGCCAACAATCAAATGCAACAAAGCATATATGCAAATGCAGGTCACTCCATGGCTGGTATGTGAGACTTTACTAATGCATACACATGCATGTCAATTACACATACACACATGCACTATCATGCATGCTGACATGCATTCGTGCTTTTCAGTCCCTTACTGCATGGGTGACACAGTGGTAGAGGGAGCATTATCAGGGTTTCTGCAGGTTACTTTTTAAGACCCTTTTAAGACCATTAAGAATGAAAAGGGTTAAGTTTTTTTCTAATGGCCTGGTGTTATCATAATAAATCATGTAATTGTTTTTTTTCTCTGATTAGGAAATTTAATTTGGGTAATTTGCTGTAAAACATGTTTAACAGCTGTTGTAAAATGTATTTTTTTTTTTTCAAAACTTGCAAACTTGGCAAAAAACTAGGATGTTGGCCCAATTGAGTAGCTTTAGTTGGACAAAGCAAAATTAAGACCTGTTTAAAATGATTGAAGACTTACAATACAATATTTCAGAGACTTTTTAAGGCCTAAAACTTTTTATTTTTATTTTATTTAAGACATTTGAAAACTTTTTTTAAGCCCCAGTGGACACCAAATGGCATCTTAGCACGCACACACACATGCCTGCAGCCCCTGCTGAACATGCATGCTTCTATATATGCATTTTACTATATTAATACACAGTGATAAATGTGCATGCACAAATGCATAAAGAAAAACAGACGGTGTGATACTGTTAGTGGAGAGAATGTAGTGTGGTGTAGAAATAAACACACATGCATAGAAATACTTGCTTTTTCTGACATTTGCATGGTCTTCAGTAAACACCTCCTCGCCGTGCAGAAACATGGAGTGCAGAACGCTGCACGTGCACACTTGCAGAGCCACTGATTGGGTGACGCAATTATAGAGAGATTGTAGTGTCACCACAAACACACACTACAGCTAGCTATCTTTCCGGGGACTTTCCACAGCTGTAATGATGTTTCTACTGTATAGACTATTTCAATTCGATCATGTCATTGGCCCATGACCATTTCCTGCATGTACAGTATGTCATGTTTGTAGGGAATTGTGGGGACATGTCATAGGTTTGTGTAACGATAATTGATGTTACATGTCATAACAATAATTGTATATATATATATATAAAACCTATGCAATCTGCACTCCGAAATGAAAGCATGGGTGGTTCTCCCCAAAGTGCTCAAAAAGAATATTACAAATGTGTACTATTTTAAGGTAATAACCAGCTTTAGTACAATTTGTGTATGATAATAGACATGCACAATATTCGACTGTCTTTTTTTTTAAAGCAATAAAAATGTATGCAGTCAACATACATGTGTTTGATGCATCAAAAAACTAAAATATGACTAAAGCATACAATAAATGCATCACAAATCAGTTAATTTTAGTTTAATTTGGGTTTATTATCAGTAATGAAGTAATCAAGATAATCAGTAAACACACACACACACACAAACACACACACATAAATGTTGCCTAATCACTGGCCAGTAGCACTACTTGAAAATAAATGTTGCTCTCCTTTTTTTCTGGCTTGAAAATTTCTCAGTGACCTTTTGGTTAAAGTCAGTCATCTCAGTCACCAGTCTCTTCTCTATTGACAGCATGGCCAATGCATTCAGCCTCTCTTGCGTCATGCTGTTTGAAACAGCAAACACGGAAATAGTAAAACGCATGACTTACATCACAACATGCCAGCCAACTCCGTTTGTCATAACAAGTGCTGGAAAAGCCCCGAATATACGCGAGCTCGCGAATCGCGATCACTTGACTACTGGTGAATTTGCAAGGAAGGTCGATCTGGTCCAAGCTTCTTGATTTTTTTTTTCTTCATCCAAACGCCTTGTGAACGGATATCTTTGCAAAGACACAACAGAATGTTCCTTCATCTCGAGAAATTGCATTCTAAGCTCTTTGGTGAGAATGGTCCAATCACATAAGGCCAATCATATAAAAACAAATATGATTCTTTCTAACAACAATATGGGAGGGTTCGGGACGCAGAGCGCTGCCCCCTAAAGACAATTTAAAACCAGCCAATTAGAGCTTATCGTCATATCACGTGCATTGCAAAAGTTCGTGTACCTACATAGACACTCATTAGTCCGGCGTCCCGCACACATATGAAAAACTATTGTTCATACATTTTTTTTCAATAAATGTTAGTATGACTAAAATAAATGTTAGAATGTTATAATTAAATCAATTTATTTTGTTAATATTTGTGATAATAAACATTAACATAATAAAGGGGTCTAACTTGAAGGGGGCGGCGCCCCAGTGCCCTCTATTGACCAGCCGCCACTGGCTAATATGATGGTGATTGATGCTTTGCTAAAGTTGCAGAAACTTTTACCGATGTCAAACTGCTTTTTTTGATGCAAAATTAATTTAAACAGCCGATTATTCCTTACACCGATTAAGAAACTTGTATAGGCCCAAGCTGCTTTAATAAAGAAAATCCGCTCTAAATATAAAGCTAAATAAATTGCTAAATACTCTCGACACATGAAAGTGTAAAGCCTGCAGCCCACAACAAATGTGGAAAGTTATGATGTATCATATTTAACAAACCGTTTACTATGAATTTGATGTAATTTTGCTCACATGGATAATTGAATATTAATCAGATGATGTCATTACGCTGCTATGTGCGTAATGTGCATTGCTGATCATGATTTCGAGGATCGATAGATCAGTCCTTCAAAACACACGCAGCGATCTCAGATCAATTCATCCTGACATTTTAATCTGATTCACGAACTTGTTTGAAAAACCAAAATAGCCAAAGATCAGTTATCAAGATTAAAAGATCCAGGATTGGCAAAATCATCTTAGATCATTTAAGCGAGGTACGAAGAACGGACCCCAGCACACCCATGAATCCACAAAGTGGTGCAAATTGATTTGCTATTTAAACAACGTGGCGCAAAACATGAAAGTTAAGGTTGCGCTGGTCTGAAAATAGCATCAAATCGCACCAAACAAGTCTTGGACCTTATTGCGCCGGATGTATGATAGGGCCCAAAACAATTAAGTTGTCCCCAAAAAAACTTAAGAATTGTGTTGTTTCAGCTCATTATAGATAAGTCCAGGGGCGATTTTAGGATTTTCATTTTAGGGGGGCTCAGCTTCTTATAAGGTAAAAAAAAATTATATCATCTATCTATCTATCTATCTATCTATCTATCTATCTATCTATCTATCTATCTATCTATCTATCTATCTATCTATCTATCTATCTATCTATCTATCTATCTATCTATCTATCTATCTATCTATAAAGCCTAATTTTACATTTATAAGTAGTAATTTAATAGTAATACACTTAAAAATGTTTGTTTAATATGGGTTGTACTAGTATTCCACTGTATTACATAGACAGGCATAGCCATTTGAATTCTGAATAAGCCAAATAGGCCCAACCCCCCTATTTACTGTAGTAAAAACCACTTTCTATATTCAAGTGCATTTTTTGTTTCCATGTATTAAATAAATAAACTGCCACTTTTCTAATTAAATGACATACAAATGTATAATAAATATATAAAAATGTAAATTATATAAATATATATTTTAAACGTACAGGCTAATTCACATATTTCATGATCTGAATGATAATAATAAATAAAAAGGTTTTTTTTATACTAGACAACACTTGATGTTTTTATCTCAGTGACTCAGTGACAGTTATAATGAGTACATTCTCTAAGTGGTTCTGTCACTGTGTTTAATCCTTTCTGTGCAAGACTGTATGGTATAATTAATGCCGCACGAACTGTAAGGTGTTTAATATTGGTAGTTCATTTTGAAATAAAAAGAGTTACATTTTCGCTGGAGGAAACGGCTGTGCTGACGAGGAGAACGTCGAGAAAACCCGACTGCTCCTCCATGACATTGGGATACAGGTGATACAAGGTAATCTATATCAAAGAACTGCAAATAAGCAGATATTATAACAATTTATCAATAAACACGCACCTCGTTCTCTTGCTGTTCACGGCTGTGGTTTGCTGATCAAACGAAAAACAAAAGACGGGGAGGAGCCGAATTCTGCCGCCGTTTTCTTATCAAATTTAAAGGGGACTGAGGCGATATTTAGTGTGCAGTTTATGAGTTAATCGCAAAAGGTTTAGGGGGGCTGAGTAGAAATATAGGGGGGCTACAGCCCCCCTAAAATAGGCCTAGCAACGCCCATGGATAAGTCGTTTGAACAAGCAACAAAACTCATTATCTTTAGTGTAACATTTGTAACATAATCTTAACATTCAAAACATAAAATAATTAAGTTGGTCCAAAAAAACAAACAACCCGTAATAACTGTGTTTTTTTTTTCCAACTCATTTTAAAGGGTCACGAAACACCAAAACACATTTTTTGAGCTGTTGACAGTCATATATGTGTCCCACGCTGCTATAAACACTATTAGGACACATATATTGCACTAAAAAGTGAAAATTGGTTGTTTTTGCGTTATTTTGAGCAAATTCGTTCTTCCGGTTTGAAACGAATTTTTGAAGCTGCGTCACGGCCATGAGATACTTGGGTGTAAATCCAGCCAGGAGAGTGGCTGTCTGTCTTTTCTAGGGCGTTCTGACGTATCTGAGTGTGTAGTATTAATTCATGAGAAAGACGTGCTTCAAACCAATCAGCGCGCTCTATTGTGTATGACGTGAAACTTCATTAATATGCATGATAGCTCCGGAGACTGTTTACCAGTTTACGCTCTTCATGCGGCAGAGAGACGCCACGTTGTGTTGCCAAAACAAGTGAAAGAACAAGAATTTCAAGACAAAATTCGTAGGTGTTATTAGCGTGTTGCAACGAAGGTTTTGTTTTCATTTTCCCTTTGTGAGAGAGCAGCTGGAATCACGTGTGGATTACAGTGCACGTGACACTCGACAGAAACGCGTTTGTAAGGAACATTTTTACCCGAGAGCTTTTTCTTATCTGGAAATGGTGAAATCTGGATTTGTCGCTCATCTACTTTTAATAAAAAGACACAGCTCCAGTTTGATTGTCTGTCTACAGATTTGGTAAGTGTTTGCAGTGCAGTGCCCTTTGTTTAAATGCTGCTCTCAGAGTGTAAACATGTAAACACAAACTATTCCCGTCGTGCAGGATTTTCGCTGCAATTTGTGACAGGATAGTCTATACACACACGGCTTTCTGACGCTACCTACCGAGTACATAAGTTACAGAGAAATGCGGAGGATTTTTATTCTCTTATTCGCCGTATCAAATCAGCCTCTGTGTGTTTGGTTTTCCTGTCAAACTTAGCGCGTGCCCAAATGTTAACTCCCTTCTATGCAAAATCTTATCCTCTTTCCCTCCGCCGACACTCCCACACTCCCAGAGCTGGACACGCCCAACTTTCCTGACTTTTTTCAAAACAGAGGTGTGAAAACACCCTGCTGAGACAGGGGGTTTCGTGGCCCTTTAAATAAGTAGTTTGAACAAGCAGCAAAAGTCATTTTTTGACTGCACTTTTTCAACAGACTGCACATTTATATTCCTATAAAGATGCCATCAACATGCACAAATGCAGAATCAGACCTCCTGAACCTCTTGAAAGAGTGTCATGACTGGTCGCTTTGATATCCGAGACAGTTATTAGCACCATTATGTTGAATGTTCCCGTTCCAGAGCATCTACAGGAAGCACAAGGACGCCTTTGTGTCATCTGACTGTGAATCCCTGCTGCGGCCCACAGATTATTTCACCGCGCTACACTTTAGGAAGGGCAAGTGCATGCATGCTTGTGCTGATCGCATGCCAGCAGCGAGGCGAGAAAGAGAGAGAGAGAATACACATTCAGCTCTCCTTCTCTCTCTCTCTTTCTAGGAGAGTTTGAGCTCTGTGAAGGTGATTTGAGGTAGTGTGGTGTTTGGGCTTTTACTGCTTCACCTGGCCCTCAAGGGACCTGAACCCAACCCAGAGCAGCTTCAAATCCAGGCCCAGGCTTCTCCCCTAGGCCTCCGGGCCTCAGGAGGCGCCGACACATGTAATTGAAGAACAAGAAAGCTATTACAGGGAATATGTCTAGGAAATTAACAGATCTGCTTTTAATAGCATGTCAGAAGCTCGCGCATGTGTGCGGGACGCTCACTGTAGATGAGTTATGTAAGTCTTCATGGGTTAAGTGAGCAAGAATGAACACGATAACAGAAGTCAGCAAGAGAGAGAATTGTTCGCTGTGACTCATATTCTTCAAGACATCCTGTCGTCTACTTTCAAATATACTGGATTTAAAGACACACACATACAAACACACACACACACATACACACAGGGTTTTTTTTTATTTATTGTGGAGACATTCCATAGGAGTGATGGTTTTTATACCAACATAGGCTAATTCTGTAAACGTTGCCCTATATACATTTCTAGAGATTGTGAATTATGTAGCCAGATGAACGTATGGCTGCATTTCGTCTTTAAAACGAACGCTATGGGGCGGTATGATGCATACCTGCCAACATTTGATTCGTAAATTCCGGGAGAAATACCCCCCCCCCCAATTACGTCATACGCTAATTTGCATATTACTGACGTCATCGCGTTCTACCATTTCTGTTTGTTTAACAGCCTATGGTAAATAAATGGGGTATTTTATATTCGCATTATGCTTTATGTAAGCTTGTCAATTTAACTAAATGTATTGCTGTTTGAATACAGTATATCATTATAGATGAGTAGGGAATTTGCAGTAATCTCTCAGACGTAATATACTCAGACAAGTTCTGAAACTCTCACTTTAAACATCTCTGATTGTGCAACAAGAATAAACAGTCAAAATAAATTGTTACAATAAAGGAGAAGCAGATCGGGTTGACTGTACAAGGGAAATACCTTCAAACTGCCACCTGTTCTAAATCATTTGCCGTCGGTACGCAGAGAGGTGCTCTGCTCTCAGGCTGCAGGAGAGGCTCGTTGAGAAGAGTAGGGACGGTACAGTAATGGACAAACGACAGTCTATAAAAATCGCCAGTAACACACAAAAAAGTCGCTAGATTTATCGCTAGTCGCTTTTTTGAAAATTTGTCGCTAAGTTGGCAACACTAGCGCAAACTGAAGAACGGGGAGCGGGAGGAGTGAGAGATTTAGGGAGATGGGGGCGCGCAAACTGTAGCGCGCGACCGTCACCGGAAGAGCACAAGCGCCAAGTTTCAGCCCGGACTGTACCAAAATGCTGAGGAGCGGGGGGCGGGGGAATTCAGGGAGTTTACCGGGAGACAGACCAATACGGGAGACGGGTCTGAAATACGGGAGACTCCCGGGAAAAACGGGAGTGTTGGCAGGTATGGTATGATGTCATTTCTTTTTGCACTTACCAGTTGATAGTTATTTCTGTATTGACAGCTTTTCCGCTGTTACCATTTTGTGCAGTAGCTCGCCATGTATGTCGGTGGACTTGAAACGCAGAGAGGAGTTAACCACGACGATGGGGTTCGAGTCTGGAAAAGAACGGTTCCAGAAAGCAGGTAAGACAAAAACATAAGCCAAAAAGTAAAATAAACAAGTAACTAACAGGGTGAGAATGTGGTAAAATCTGAAAACATGGTAAAAATCAGACGAGGGCTTCTTTTTTATTTTGGGTAGCTTTTTAAAACTGTCAATTAGGTTTAGGGAGATGAATGGGTGCTGATCAATCGCTGCTTTTGAAAACACTATTAGTTGGGTTTAGGGAAGGAGAAAGGTGGGTCAGTCAGTCAGTCATTCAGTAAATCAGAAGCTGCGTCCCAATTGGTACACTATACACTATGCACTTATGCACTATGTACTTTAGGGTTGGGCCGATAGACGATGCCATCGTCCATCGCCGATGGCCAATAAACTTTCACGATGCTGAGCCGGCATCGCGGTCCATCGCCCCGCCCCACATTTATATTCATATAGAGGCCCGTGCAGAGGCGTTCCAAAGGGCATGTGCAGAATTGTTTGGATGGGGGGGGTAAAGAGTTCACGAAAAGTGTTTGGGGGGGGAGTTGACAGTCCCGTCTTTTCCGTGCACACGTTTGTTACTTCCAATGGAGGGGCACCTAGTTGAAAACATCTTGGCTGCGTCCGAAACCGCCTACTACTCAGTAGGTACTGCATTTAAATTTAAACGTACTACTCGGCTGTTAGAAAAGTACGTTCTATACAGTATGTATGTAAGAAGTATGAATGGAATTCGGACGTACTATATCCGCCATTTTGTTATGGTCATGTGACCTACCTGCGTCAGTTACGTCGCTTCAATTCCATTCATGAATTCTCTCGCGGAGCATCATGGGATAGCGCAGCGTGCATGGGATGCGCACTTCAGAATGTCGCCGGAAGTAGTAAATCATCCGGGTACTTCTCGCACACTGATTTTCGAATTCTATGAATTCGGACATACTACTCGGCTCGCATACTGATTTTAGCGTACTGTATAGTATGGAAGTATGCGGTTTCGGATGCAGCCCTTAACTTTTCATAATGCCACAATCGCACCGCGAGTCACATGACTACAACTGATTAGCTTCATATTAATATACATATTTCAGCAGACTGATCACCTCAGATAAACACAAAGCATCCAAACACTCCAGTGCTTTTTAATTTTCTGTATTTTGTCAAGGTCTCATCCTTTGAAAATGAAAATAGTTGATGGTCGCCTAGAAATCTACATATATTACTCCCCCAAGGCCATGGTAAAATTGTCAAGCGTTGACCGGTCCATGGTGATAAAAAGGTTGGGGATCAGTGCTCTGTATTATAGAAAACTACAGTTTTTGCGTAATTTGTTTATATTACTGTAGTTCTGTTACCGTAACCTCTAAAAAGTGATTAGTTTATTTACTTGAAATAAGCAACTATGTTTCCATCCAAAAATGCGATTTAACTTTTTGCGCAAAACTGAAATATCCTATAAAAGATGTGCGAATAAAGCAGCGTTTCCATCCAACCAGTCAAAGTGAACAAAAATCGTTACTTCCTGATTAACTAGTGCCAAATATCAACAGTAAAAACGGAATTTGCTGCGGTACAACAAAATCACATGACCTTCTTTAATGCACATACTGGAATTTGTGCGGTGAAATTGTTTCCATCGTAGTTTATGTACATCTTTTCTTATCGAATAAAAAGTTTATCCTACTCAGTTATGCGCATGTTTTTTACAGCCTGATCTCACGAGGAAACGTAAGTGTTTTACTTTTTGTCAGTTTAGTGGCTATTTCGTATGAATTCGTAGGAATACGATTTTAAAAAGGAGGCGTGGCACCTAACCCCAACCGTCATTGGGTGATGAGCAAATCGTACTAATTTGTACGAATTAGATCGTACGAATTAATACAATTACGAATTGCCGTGAGATTGCGTTGGTTTTTTATGCGCATTTTCTACATTTATGCGCATCATGGCGTTTCCATCAAGCGTTTTTTTTAATGTGCATATGCAAAATACGCATAAAAATAGGTAGATGGAAACGTAGCTAGTGAGTAAACTTTAAATAAATAAATAAAGCCTTAAATATATTAAGTAAATGACCTATGTGCATAATTTATAAATTAAGTTAACTTAACAATTCTAAGTTCAAATGAAAATACTTACATTTTTAAAGTAAAATCCACTTATCAATTTTAAGACAATGCGTTTACTCAATTTTGTTTTTAAGTAATTGCTTTTTATAGTGTACAATGTAAAATAATTCATGATAAGAAGTCAAGACAACAAGTATTTTTGTTGCTGTAACTTATTTTAATACGTTAAACAAATATCAACGACACATATTTAAGTTGTACAAAGTTTAACTTAATATTTTGAGCCAGTTTCATTAATGTAAGTTGAGAAGACTTGAAAATATAGTTTGATACAACTGTAAAATTTAAGACAGCAAGTATTTTGTTTACAGTGTTCAGTGATCATAGAATCGCCCCAACAGACTCATTCAAGTAAGTTGCTACAATATGGTTAAAAAAAAGTTATTATAGTAGTTATTTTTCAAGTAAAATGGTTATTAAAGTTGGAGTTTGTTATATAATAACACACTGCTTCAAAATGCCACGCTAAGCCAGTGTGCTAATTTATTTTCCTGACAATTATTTTTCAGTTCATATCTTAAATGTGCTTTTTTTGCAGTATGAAACAGAGCTTTCTTTCTGGTTTTGTGCTTCATGGACGAAAGAAAGTCATTTGGGTGTGGATCAACATCAGGGTGAGTAAATGATGACAGAATTGTCATTTTTTCTCCCCTTCAACTCTCCCTTTAAGAAAATTTCGTCTGAACTTGCGACTCCCACATGTCGGTTCAAGACACACAGTTTAAGTCATTTAACTAAGGTGTAAGTGATTCCCTCTTAAAGAAAATAAAAACATCTGTCCGCAACATCTGTCCATGTTCAATAGCACTCATTATTTTGCTATTAAAACGGTAAAATAACTTAATCTTAATGGCGCGGTAATGACAACATCTTCATTGCAGCATAAGCAAGATCAGACTGCAGGCTTTATTTTTTTTTTGCAAAAATTTCCTTCATGATTCTTCAACTCCTGCATGTCATTCCTTCTTTTCCTTTCTTCTGATGTTTATTTGCCTCCCATCCGTCCATTTCTCATTCTGTTTCTCCTTTCTATTACCCTCATATCAGTGTGAGTGTGTGTGAGTGTGTGTGTGTCTTTTCCCCCTGCGGGCGCATCTCTCCTCAATAACCCGTCCGACCTGTCGGCTCTCTGACGCGCACATGCACACCAGTCATGCACACACAAAAATAATGCGCAATAAATAAATAAAGAGCGATAAAGAGAATATGCATCGCTCGGATTCAAAGGCCAGAGAAACTTAAAACAGGCTTTTATAAGACAGAGGGTTTTTACAAATTACTGATAGGAAGAGGAAATGGGTGGAAGGGCAACCCTGAAGCCTAAAAATTCCTTTCTTCAGCGAGCAAACTGGGATATAATGCACAGTTCTCACAAGTACATTTGTATTACAACCCCAATCAGTTGGGACAGTATGGAAAACACAAATAAAAAAAGAAAGAAGTGATTTCCAAGATAACTTTGAATTGTATTTCATTGCAGACAATATGAACACTAAATGTTTCATGTTTTGTCTGGTCAACTTCATTTCAAATTGTAAATATACATCCTTTACTGTCGTTCCGACCTGCAACACTTTCCAAAAAAAGTTGACAGGAGCAGTTTAGGGCTAGTGATCAGGTAAATTAGTTAGGGTGCTTTCACACTAGCACTTTTGGTCTGCACCCGGGTTCGTTTGACGTCATAGTACGGTGTGTTTAGCTAGTGTGAACGTGTCTTCTGAACTCGGGTGCGCACCCGTGAACCGTACCCGAGTCCGCCTGAAAGAGGTGGTCTGGGGTACGGTTCATGCGAACTCTGGTACGGTTCACTTCTGGTATGAATGCAATCGTACCAAATAGCGGAAGTGAACCGCAACTGTACAACAAACTATCGTTTTCATAACGTTCATTCGTGTGTGTGTGTGTGTGTGTGTGTGTGTATGTGCGCCACGTTTTGTACCTTTAGTGGGACTGAGCCAAGCACCTTGATGCACAGTGATGTCTGCTTGTCTCCTCCAGAAACAGCTTCTGCAGACACTGTGTGATGTTGCGCGAGTCGCTTTCTGTATGTCCAAAACTTATGATTCAGTAAAAGCAAATCGACCGCGATGTGTGGAAGTCTCCATTTTGGCGCTTTGCTTTCGTGACTGTCACCTAGCAACAGCCGTAAACAAAACAGCAGCTCTATGACGCAAGCGTACCGGGGTTCAGAAGGAAAAAAGACAGTGTGAACACAAACCAACCGAGAAGGTGGCAAGAGGGGACAATCGAACTTGGGTATGGTCCAGGCAACTGAACCAAGTGTGAAAGCACCCTTAAATAAAGATGTGATTTGAAACAGGTGATGTCAACAGGTGATTGTAATTATGATTTGGTACAAAAGCAGCATTTAAGAAAGGTCTGGTACTTACTCTGGAGTAAAGATGGGCAGAGGATCGCCAGTTTGCCAACAAATGCGTGAGAAAATGACTGAAATGTTTAAAAACAATGTTCCTCAAAGAAATATAGAAAGACATTTGGATTTTTCACCTTCAACAGTGCAGAACATCAGTAAAAGATTCAAGGAATCTGGAATAATATTAGTGTGTGAAAGACAAGGGCGCAAGCCTAAGCTAAACAACCATGATCTCCAATCCCTCAGGCCGCACTGCATCAAGAATCCTCATTCATCTATAAGCGATATCACCACATGGGCTCAGGACTACTTATAAAAAATCTTTGTCAAGTATCACAATATGTAGTTACATCCACAAATCCCAGTGAAAACTGTACTGTGCCAAAGGAAACCCTATGTTAACAGTGTGCAGAAGCGCCGTCGACTTCTCTGGGCTTTTTTGAGGCATCTGGGATGGACCATCTCACAGTGGAAACTGTTCTGTGGTCAGATAAATCAGTATTTCAGGTATTTTGGGGGGAGAAATGGACAGCGTGTGCTCCGGAACAAAGAAGACAAGGATCATCCAGACTGTTACCAGCAACAAGTCCAAAAGCCAGGATCAGTCATGGTATGGGGTTGTATCAGTGCCCTTGGCAAAGGTAACTTGCACTTCTGTGATGCTCCATTAATGCTGAAAAGTACACAGAGATTTTGGAGCACAATATGCTGCTTTCTTTTCCAGGGACGTCCATGGATATTTCAACAAGACAATGCAAAACCACATTCTGCACACGTTACAAAGTCCTGGCTGTGGAGGAAGAGGATACAGATACTTGACCGGCCTGCCTGCAGTCCCGACGTGTAGAGAATGTGTGGCACACTTTGAAGCTTATAATGCAACAACGAAGACCCCGAACTGTTGCCCACCTTACGACTTGTTTGCAGGAAGAATGGGACAAAATTATACCTTAAACTTTTCATCACCTTGTGTCTTTAGTCCCTAAACGTCTTATAAGTGTTTAATGTGTAATTCTTTACTGTTGCTTTATTTTAAAAAAATTTAAATCATGAGGAACAAAACATGTTTGTAGTATTGTCTGCAATGAATGCAGACAAACACAGTATGTGTGATAATATTTTTTCTTTCTGAAAGAGTCTTATTTGTTTTACTTCGGCTAAAACAAAAGCAGTTTTAAATTTTTTAAGAACCATTTTAAGTTCAAAATTATAAGCCACTTTAAGCGAATTTTTTTGCGATAGTCTACAGAACAAACCATCGTTATACAATAACTTGCCTAATTACCCTAACCTGCCTAGTTAACCTAATTAACCTAGTTAAGCCTTTAAATGTCACTTTAAGCTGTATAGAAGTGTCTTGAAAAATATCTAGTCAAATATTATTTAAATATTATTGTTACAGTGCTGTGGAGGAATTTTGGCCTACTCATCTTTCCAGAATTATTGTAACTCAGCCACATTATAGGGTTTTCGTGCATGAACTGACTTTTTAAGGATTGGATTCAGGTCAGGACTTTGACTAGGCCACTCCAAAGCCTAAACTTTTGTTCTTCTTCAGCCATTCAGAAGTGGACTTGCTGGTGTGCTGTTAATCATTGTCCTGCTGCAGAACCAAAGTTCGCTTCAGCTTGAGGTCACTACCAGATAGCCGGACATTCTCCTTCAGGATATTTTGGTACACAACAGAATACATAGTTTCATTTATCACATTAAGTGATAAATGAAACTAGAATCTTCCATATTCTGAAGCAGCAAAACAGCCATCACACTACTACCACCACATTTTACTGATGGCATGATGTTCTTTTTATAAAATGTGGTGTTACTTTTATGGCACACATAGTGGACACAGCTTCCAAAAAGTTAAACTATCAGTCCATCATATCAGTATTTTGTCTAAAGTCTTGAGGATCATCATGACGTTTTCTGGCAAAACTGAGATATATTTATTTTTGCTCAGCAGCGGTTTTAGTCTTGAAACTCAGCCCAGTCTCTTTTTTATGGGGGAGTCATGAACACTCACCGTAACTGAGGCAAGTGAGGCCTGCAGTTCTTCTCATGTTGTTGTGGGGTATATTGTCGCCTCTGATAAGTTGTTGCTGCACTCTTGGAGTAATTTTGGTTGTCCAGCCACCCCTGGGAAGGTTCTTCACTGTTCCATGGTTTTGCCAAAGCTTTAGAAATGGCTTTTTAAGACTGATAGAGCTCAAGTAATTTATTTCTTATTATTTTTTTTTATTTATTTGGCTCTCTGCATGATGTCTAGATTTTGAGGATCTTTTGGTCTACTTCACTTAGTCAGACAGGTTCTATTTAAGTGATTTCTTGTTTGTAAACAAGTGTGACAGTAATCCGAGCTGGGTGTGGCTACAGAAACTGAACTCAGGTGTAATAAACCAGAGTTAAGTACAGGGAGCACACACTTTTTTCACACAGGGCTATGTAATTTTGTATTTAGTTTTCCTTTAATAACAAAAACCTTCATTTAAAACTGCATGACGTGTTTACTTGTGGTATCTTTGACTAATATTTTAATTAGTTTGATGATCTGTAACATTAAAATGTGACAAACATGCAAAAAAATAAGAAATCAGTAAGGGGGCAAATACTTTTTCACACCACTGTAGTTCATTCATTCATTCATTTTCTTTTTGGCTTAGTCCCTTTATTAATCCGGGGTCGCCACAGCGGAATGAACCGCCAACTTATCCAGCATATGTTTTACACAGCGGATGCCCTTCCAGCTGCAATCCATCACTGGGAAACATCCATACACACTCATTCACACACATACACCACGGACAATTTAGCTCACCCAAACCCCTGTAGTTAAACATACTAAATGTGTTTCCTTAACATCATAAAGAGGTATAAAATCATTCATTTCATTAACATTTAATCATATAATCTCATCCAATGATCATCCGTGTCTGTCATTTGTAGGTTTGTATTCTCCTTCTGGTTCTCCTCACGTCTCTGTGTCTGTATCTATTATTAGCTGACGTCTTCCCTGAGGATTTCAGCTGCTAAACTCCATATTCATGACACATCACTTGTGGGATTAGCATTGAATGATCCGCTTTGGATCCAGATGGAAATCTGCCACAGACACACATCAGATCGGTTACACGCATGAGCTGCACGTCATCACCTTCACATGCTGGATAAAGCTGTGAGATCATTCATGAACACACCCTCGGCCAGCGTTTGTTTAGACTCTCAGCTGGAGTAAAATCATCATCACAATCATATAAGCCTCAGCAAAAAATGCTTTACTTAGAGAGTTCTTGTCTTATTTCATTCATTCATTTTCCTTCTGATCTGTCTCTATCTGACACAAGTCTCTATCTGAGAGGTCGCCACAGCGGAATAAACTGACAACTATTCCAGCATATACCCTTCCAGCCACAACCCAGGATTGGGAAACACCCATACACACTCATTCACACACACACTCATACACTATGGCGGATTTCATTCATTCATTTTTCCTTCGGCTTAGTCCCTTTATTCATCAGGGGTCACCACTGCGGAATGAACCGCCAACTTATCCAGCATATGTTTTACACAGTGGATGCCCTTCCAGCTGCAACCCAGTACTGGGAAACATCCATACACACTCATTCACACACACACACACACACACACACACTCATACACTATGGCCAATTTCATTCATTCATTCATTCATTCATTTTCCTTCGGGTTAGTCCCTTTATTCATCAGGGGTCACCACTGCGGAATGAACCGTCAACTTATCCAGCATATGTTTTATGCAGTGGATGCCCTTCCAGCTGCAACCCAGTACTGGGAAACACCCATACACACTCATTCACACACCCACACTCATACACTGTGGCCAATTTCATTCATTCATTCATTCATTCATTTTCCTTCAGCTTAGTCCCTTTATTCATCAGGGGTCACCACTGCGGAATGAACCGCCAACTTATCCAGCATATGTTTTACACAGTGGATGCCCTTCCAGCTGCAACCCAGTACTGGGAAAAACCCATACACACTCATTCCACACACACACACACACACACACACACACACACACACACACACACACACACACACACACACACACACACACACACACTCATACACTATGGCCAATTTCATTCATTCATTAATTTTCCTTTGGCTTAGTCCATTTGTTCATCAGGGGTCACCACTGCGGAATGAACCGCCAACTTATCCAGCATCTGTTTTACGCAGTGGATGCCCTTCCAGCTGCAACCCAGTACTGGGAAACATCCGTTCACACTCATTCACACTCATACACTACAGCGAATTTAGTTCATCCAATTTCACTAAATCGCACGTCTTTGGACTGTGGGCAAAACCGGAGCACCAGGATGAAACCCACGCCAGCACAGGGAGAACATGCAAACTCCACACAGAAAGAGACTCGAACCAGTGACCTTTTTGCTGTGAGGTGACACTGCTAACCACTGAGCCACCATGCCACCTTTTTGTCTTATTTCTAGTCCAAATATCTACAAATTCTTAAATCAAGATGCTCTTTTTAGACAAGTAAAACATATATTTTCTCAGAAATAAAACGTTGAAAGGGGCGCCACGTATGCATCATATTGTTATGTGATGCACTGAGTGTATGCTTTACTTAAAAGATAGGTTTTAATCTAGCTTTGAACTGAAAAAGTGTGTCTGAGCCTCGGACATTATCAGGAAGGCTATTCCAGAGGTTAGGAGCCATAAATGAGAAGACTCAACCTCCATTAGTGGATTTTGCTATTCTGAGTACTACCAGAAGGCCTGAGTTTTGAGATCTTAAAAAGAGGGTTGGATTATATCAAGACAGAAGGTTGGTTAGATAAACAGGAGCTAGATTATTTAAAGCTTTATAGGTAAGAAGCAATATTTTATAATCAATATAGAACTTAACAAGTGGTCAGTGTAAGGAGGATAAAATTGGGGTGATATGATCATATTTTCTAGACCTGGTAAGCAGTGGTGGCTGGTCAATAGAGGGCGCTGGGGCGCCGCCCCCTTCAAGTTAGACCCCTTTAATATGTTAATGTTTATTATCACAAATATTAACAAAATAAATTGATTTAATTATAACATTCTAACATTTATTGTAGTCATACTAACATTTATTGAAAAAAAATGTATGAACAATATTTTTTCATATGTGTGCGGGGCGCCGGACTAATGGGTGTCTATGTAGGTACACAAACTTTTGCAATGCACGTGATATGACGATAAGCTCTAATTGGCTAGTTTTAAATTGTCTTTGGGGGGCAGCGCTCTGCGTCCCGAACCCTCCCATTTTTGTTGTTAGAACGAATCATATTTGTTTTTATATGATTGGCCTTATGTGATTGGACCATTCTCACCAAAGAGCTTAGAATGCAATTTCTCGAGAAGAAGGAAAATTCTGTCGTATCTTTGCAAAGATATCCGTTCACAAGGCGTTTGGATGAAGAAGAAAAAAATCAACAAGCTTGGACCAGATGGACCTTCCTTGCAAATTCACCAGTAGTCAAGTGATCGCGAGCGTATATTCGGGGCTTTTCCAGCACTTGTTATGACAAACGGAGTTGGCTGGCAGGTTGTGATGTAAGTCATGCCTTTTACTATTTCCGTGTTTGCTGTTTCAAACAGCATGACGCAAGAGAGGCTGAATGCATTGGCCATGCTGTCAATAGAGAAGAGACTGGTGACTGAGATGACTGACTTTAACCAAAAGGTTGTTGAGAAATTTTCAAGCCAGAAAAAAAGGAGAGCAAAATTTATTTTCAAGTAGTGCTACTGGCCAGTGATTAGGCAACATTTGTGTGTGTGTGTGTGTGTGTGTGTGTTTACTGATTATCTGGATTACTTCATTACTGATAATAAACCCAAATTGAACTAAAATGAACTGATTTGTGATGCATTTATTGTATGCTTTAGTCTTATTTTAGTTTTTTGATACATCACCTGAAAAATGGCTTTTACACTCTTACTCTTACAACCCCCCCCAACCCCCTCCCCCCCACAGCTGCATTTTGTACTAACTGAAGTGTATTATTAGAGGATGCTGGGCAACCAGCAAACAGAGCATTACAGTAATCCAGTCTAGAAGTCATAAAAGCATGAACTAGCTTTTCTGCATCTGAGATGGATAGCATACTTCGCAACTTAGCGATATTTCTCAGATTAAAGAAGGCGTTTTTTTTTTTTTGTTATGGGAGATATGATTTTCAAAAGTTGCTTATATGTGTGCACACGTGCATGTGTATATTCATGCGTGTGTATGTGTATGTGTGTGCGTATGGGTGCATGCATATATGCATGCATTTGTATGTGTGTGTGTGTGCATGCATATATACAGGCATGTGTATGTGTGTGTGAGCATGTGTATATTCAAACGCAATCTCACGGCAATTTGTAACTTTTTGATTTAGTGGCTAATTCGTATGAATTCGTATGATCTAATTCGTACAAATTAGTACGATTAGCTCATCACCCAATGACGGTTGGGGTTAAGGGTGGGGTTAGGTGCCACGCCTCCTTTTTAAAATCTGAATTAGCCACTAAACTGACAAAACGTAAAATACTTACGTTTCCTCGTGAGATCAGGCTGTATATTCGTGTGTGTGTGTATGTGTGTGCGTATGGGTGCATGTATATATGCATGCATTTGTATGTGTGTGTGCATGCATATATACAGGCATGTGTATTTGTGTGTGTGAGCATGTGTATATTCGTGTGTGTGTGTGCATGCTTGTGTGTTTCTGACCATACATGTGTGTGCATGTTTTTGTTTATGGTTGTGTGTGTGTATACATATATGGATGCAGGTGTGTGTGTGTGCATGTGTGCACGCTCTCATGTGTATTGTATGTGCATGCGCGTGTCTGTGTACGTATGGGTGCATCCATGTATTCATGCGTTTGTATGTGTGTGTGCATGCGTACATTCGTGTGTGTGTGTGTGTGTGTGTGTGTGTGTGTGTGTGTGTGTGTGTGTGTGTGTGTGTGCATGCTTATGTGTTTCTGACCATACATGTGTGGGCATGTCTGTGTGTATGTTAGTGTGTGTGCATGTCTGTGTGTGAGTGTATGAGTAGGTGTGTGTGAATTCATTTGTGTAGGTGTGTGTGTATGGGCATATGCGTGCTTGTTTGCATGCATGCTTATGTGGTGTGGTCATTATGTGTGTGCACACGTGCATGTGTAAGTGCATGTGTATAATTATGCGTGTGTGTGTATGTGTATGCGTATGGGTGCATGAATATATGCATGCATTTGTATGTGTGTGTGCATGCATATATACAGGCATGTGTATGTGTGTGTGTGTGAGCATGTGTATATTCGTGTGTGTGTGCATGCTTGTGTGTTTCTGACCATACATGTGTGTTCATGTCTGTGTGTATGGGTGTGTGTGTGTATACATATATGGATGCAGGTGTGCATGTGTGCACTCTCTCATGTGTACGTGCATGCGCATGTGTGTGTGTACGTGTGTGTGCGTATGGGTGCATCCATGTATGCATGCGTACATTCGTGTGTGTGTGTGTGTGTGTGTGTGTGCATGCTTATGTGTTTCTGACCATACATGTGTGGGCGTGTCTGTGTGTATATTAGTGTGTGTGCATGTCTGTGTGTGAGTAGGTGTGTGTGAATTCGTATTTGCATGTATGTGTAGGTGTGTGTATGGGCATATGCGTGCGTGTTTGTATGCGTGCTTATGTGTGTGTGGTGTGTACATGTGTGTGTACGTGTGAACATGTGTGTGTGTATGCGTGCATATGTGTGTGTGTGGTAGAGTAGCGGATTGTTTTCTCTTCTCTCTGCTGGTCTTCTTCTGTGTTCTGGAAGGTCGTCTCTGCTCTGCTTCTCCGGCATCAGGCCAGAAACTCACTTCATCTCCATTTCAAATGTCAGGCTTGACTTTGACCTCGCGCCACAAAACCAGTTACAGGATGATCTCCTTCTGTCCTTCTCTCCTCCATCATCACTTCATTCACTCCTCCAGTCACTTCTTACACTCTCACTCCGGCGCTGCTCAGCAATCTGCCCTCCTCCTCTTCCTCTTCCACCGCTTCTCTCAAACACTTCATCTACTCAACAATCACGAGGGTCTGGAAAACATTCTCCTGCTGGTCTCAAATGGCTTTCCTTGTTTTACCTGATTTTAAAACTATGAAGAATTAATTAATGATGAAATACGCTATCAATATCTATTATATTCTAATGATTTCATCCACACGGTGGCTCTGTGGTTAGCACTGGCGCCTCACAGTAAGAAGGTCGCTGGTTTAAGCCCCAGCTGGGCCAGTTGGCATTTCTGTGTGGAGTTTGCATGTTCTCCCTGTGTTGGCGTGGATTTCCTCCGGGTGCTTCGGTTTCCCCCACAGTCCAAAGACATGCGCTGTAGGTGAACTGGGTAAACTAAATTGGTCGTAGCGTACGTGTGTGTGAGTGAGAATGTATAAGTGTTTCTCAGTGTGGCGGGGTTGTGGCTGGAAGGGTATCCTCTGTGTTAAAAATATGCTGGAATAGTTGGCGGTTCATTCCGCTGTGGCGACCTCTGAAATAGACACTAAGCCAAAGGAAAATGAATGAATAAATGACTTATATATATACACACACACACACACACACTGCCATAATCACCATGTCTTGCAATATTGCTTAAGTTGATGTTTAGACTAAATAAAATATGAAATAACCAAATGTTAAAATGTTATATTTAAAATATTTGCCCTTTATAATATATTATTAAATATATAATATAATATAAATTAATATAATATAATATTTTACTATATTATATTTTACTATATTATATTATATTATAATTTTCTATATTATATTATATTATATTATATTATATTATATTATATTATATTATATTATATTATATTATATTTTACTATATTATATTATATTTTACTATATTATATTATATTATAATTTTCTATATTATATTATATTATATTATATTATATTATATTATATTATATTATATTATATTATATTATATTATATTTTACTATATTATATTATATTATAATTTTCTAAATTATAATATATTATATTATATTATATTATATTATATTATATTATATTATATTATATTATATTTTACTATATTATATTATATTATATTATATTATATATTTTACTATATTATATTATATTTTACTATGTTATATTATATTATATTTTACTATATTATATTTTACTATATTATATTATATTTTACTATATTATATTATATTATATTATATATTTTACTATATTTTACTATATTATATTATATTTTACTATGTTATATTATATTATATTATATTATATTATATTATATTATATTATATTATATTATATTATATTATATTATATATTTTACTATATTATATTATATTTTACTATGTTATATTATATTATATTTTACTATATTATATTATATTTTACTATATTATATTATATTTTACTATGTTATATTATATTTTACTATATTATATTATATTTTACTATATTATATTATATTATATTTTACTATATTATATTATATTATATTATATTATATTATATTATATATTTTACTATATTATATTATATTTTACTATGTTATATTATATTATATTTTACTATATTATATTATATTTTACTATGTTATATTATATTTTACTATATTATATTATATTTTACTGTATTATATTATATTTTACTATATTATATTATATTATATTATATTTTACTATATTATATTATATTATATTATATTTTACTATATTATATTAAATTATATTATATTATATTATATTATATTATATTATATTATATATTTTACTATATTATATTATATTTTACTATATTATATTATATTTTACTATATTATATTATATTATATTTTACTATATTATATTATGTTATATTATATTATATTATATTATATTATATTATATTATATTATATATTTTACTATATTATATTATATTTTACTATGTTATATTATATTATATTTTACTATATTATATTATATTTTACTATATTATATTATATTTTACTATGTTATATTATATTATATTTTACTATATTATATTATATTTTACTATATTATATTATATTTTACTATATTATATTATATTATATTATATTTTACTATATTATATTATATTTTACTATATTATATTATATTTTACTATATTATATTATATTATATTTTACTATATTATATTATATTATATTATATTATATTATATTATATTATATTATATTATATTATATTATATTATATTATATTATATTATATTATATTATAATATATAATATATTTGCCTTTAAAGTCTAGATTTTAGTGGTTGTTTACCCGCTTAAAGACATTGAAAAAAAAGTATTCTCAGGCAGTTTTAGATTATTATTATTATTATTATTTATTTATACAAATTAAAGATTTACGATATCATCAAATTTGGTATGAACATGTTTAGACGAGAATTTATATGAGAAATTATTTTGTAAAGTGAAGTTAAAGCAATATCTGGTAACACTTTATGACAACTACACACTATGAATCATGTATTAAGTATTAGCAAACAGTTAATTCAGTATTTGTAAAGCATTAACTCTACATTAACAGATGTTAATAAGGAGTTTACAAATACAGCTACAAATGCTGTATTCTTGACTTGTTAGCATGTTTATAATGTGCTTAATGATTGTGTTTTCATACTTTGTTAATTATCTTTTTTCATTACTAAATTAAGTATTGCATTATTTACAACCACACAGCAAAAATTCCAGTGTTAAATATAGACTGTGATTTTTTTGGTGTTAATCGGTGTCAAAACCGGAGTACAAGTGTGAAAGAGTGTATATTTAAGAGTTTTTTTTTCAGTGTTAAACCTTTAACCCAATATGCAGTGTATTTCCCACTAGTGATGAGAAGACCAGTTTTTTTTTCTTGAACCAGTTCTTTCAGACAAACAGTGATCAAACCAATATGTTTTACTTAAACTTGAAACATGTCTTATTGCATTTTAAAATACAAAGAGTTGAATGTATTGAAATTATTTCTGAAAAATTAATGAACATTTAATAAATTAAAACTATTTTCAACATATTTGATCATTGTTATCTGTCACACACACCAACTGATAATATAGGAGAAAAATGTATTATATTAACACTTTGAAGGGTAACACACACTCCAGTTCGATGTAAGAATAAACTCTTACTGTGTTAAAATGAACTCTGAGAGTAATGTACAAATTTCACACCTTAGAAAGTGTTATTTTAACTCCAAAATTGAGGGAGTCATATGTACCCCCACGGAGTGTTAAGTTAAACTCAAATTGAGTTAAATGTACACTGATATTTTTGCTATGCAACACCAGAAATGCACACTGTTAAAGTCACAATTTAACCCACATCAGCGGTAAAAACAGTAAATGTACACTTGGATTTTAACACTATAACACTACAGGGGCTTACACCAGAAAATCAACACCTCACAATTTGCTGTGCTCATTATACATGTGCTAACAAATCAAGATTACAGCATTTGTAGATGTAGTTATAAACTGCTTACTAACATCTGTTAATGTGGAGTTGATACTTAAATAATGAATAAACTATTTGCTAATGCTTAATAAATGATTCAGTTACCAATCGGGCTACAAAAATATATAAAGAAACATGTCGTTTCTGACTGATGTATGCACTGCTTTAGTAATGGAGTTATTGTAAACGTGTGTTTAATGTGCCGGTTGTGTGCGGCTGATCGTGGTCTGGCTGTTGTTTCAGTGGTCAGACGGAGGCACACTAAATGAACAATGAGAGAAAGAGAGAGCAGGAGAATGAAAGGGAAAGAAAGGAGCACATCCTCACTGCATCCTGCTTCCTGTTGGGCCTTTATGGGACTTCCTGCTTCATTGTCAACACAAAATCTCACCTGTTTTTATAAACGGAGTCAGAGAGAGTTAAACCGAGGAATGGAGTAAAGGGTGAATCTCCTGCACTGAACAGACAACGGTGGCTAGCGTTCAAAGTTATGAACGAATGTTCTTCCAGTGACATTAAGACAGCTTCTGTCCAAGTGTTTTGGCTTTTTAATTGTTGTGAGTAAAAGTGGAGAAGGCGAGAGGAATCATTAAAGAAGAAATGGGAAAACAGTCATTTAAAATATATACATTTTATACACCTTTACTGACAAAAGTTCCAGCATCAATTCTGGTGATACAGATTTATTTGAAATTATATGAATTCTAAATTATAACATATACATATATATATACCCAAGGGTGACGCACTGGCGCAGTAGGTAGTGCAGTCGCCTCACAGCAAGAAGGTTGCTGGTTCGAACCTTGGCTGGGTCAGTTGGTGTTTCTGTGTGGAGTTTGCATGTTCTCCCTGTGTTCGCGTGGGTTTCCTCCGGGTGCTCCGGTTTCCCCGACAGTCCAAAGACATGCAGTACAGGTGAATTGGGTAGGCTAAATTGTCCATAGTGTATAAGTGTGAATGAGTGCGTGTGGATGTTTCCCAGAGATGGGTTGCAGCTGGAAGGGCATCCGCTGCGTAAAAACGTGCTGGATAAGTTGGCGGTTCACCCCGCTGTGGCGACCCCGAATTAATAAAGGAACTAAGCCGAAAATAAAATGAATGAATGAATGAATACATACACCTGACAAAAGTCTTGTCATCAATCCCAGTTGTAAGAGCAACAAATAATAACTTGACTTCTAGTTGATCTTTTGGAAAAGTGGCAGAAGGTGTTTTTTTCTGATGAATCATCTGTTGAACTGCATCCCAATCATCACAGATACTGCAGAAGACCTACTGGAACCAGCATGGACCCAAGATTCTTACAGAAATGAGTCAAGTTTGGTGAAGGAAAAATCATGGTTTGGGGTTACATTCAGTATGGGGGCGTGCGAGAGATCTGCAGAGTGGATGATCAACATCAACAGCCTGAGGGATCAAGACATTTGTGCTGCCCATTACATTACAAACCACAGGAGAGGGCGAATTCTTCAGCAGGATAGCGCTCCTTCTCATACTTCAGCCTCCACATCATAGTTCTTGAAAGCAAAGAAGGTCAAGATGCTCCAGGATTGGCCAGCCCAGTCACCAGACAAGAACATTATTGAGCATGTCTGGGGTAAGGTGGAGGAGGAGGCGTTGAAGATGAATCCAAAGTATCTTGATGAACTCTGGGAGTCCTGCAAGAACGCTTTCTTTGCCATTCCAGATGACTTATTATTAAGTGATTTGAGTCATTGTAGAGATGTGTGGATGCAGTCCTCCAAGCTCATGGGAATCATTCATTCCTTTTCCACTGCATCATGACTTTATATTCTATACTGGACATTATTTCTGTTAAGTGACAAGACTTTTGCCTAAGCAAAGTCAGACCTTCCTGTCCTAATTAAATCATTAAAAATCAAGGCATGATCATATTTTATTTTGGGTAAATAAGCGTAATCTAGAGGTCTTTGCCTTTCATATAAGCCACTTCTGATACCAAATGATCAACTCGAAGTCAAAATAAAACTTGTATAGGCAACACAACTTTTGTCAGGTAGTATCAGTTTATTCTACTAGCCAA
>LR812541.1:4866389-4922476 GCA_903798195.1 Danio kyathit | reverse complement strand
TTGAGAAAACCTTTATGATACACACACACACACACATATATATATAGAGTTGAAGTCAGATTTTTTCCCCCAATTTCTGTTTAATAGAGAGATTTTTTCAACACATTTCTAATCATAATAGTTTTAATAACTCATCTCTAATAACTGATTTATTTTCTCTTTGTCATGATGACAGTAAATAATATTTGACTAGATATTTTTCAAGACACTTCTATACAGCTTAAAGTGACATTTAAAGGCTTAACTAGGTTAATTAGGTTAACTAGGCAGGTTAGGGGAATTAGGCAAGTTATTGTATAATGATGGTTTGTTCTGTAGACTATCGAAAAAATATATAGCTTAAAGGGGCTAATAATTTTGACCTTAAAATGGCTTTAAAAAAATGAATAACGTCTTTTATTCTAGCCGAAATAAAACAAATAAGACTTTCTTCAGGAGAAAAAATATTATCAGACATACTGTGAAAATTTTCTTGCTCTGTTAAAACATCATTTAGGAAATATTTAAATTAAGAAAAAAAAATTTAAAGGGGGGCTAATTCAGAAGTGAAGTTTATTTATAAACTAATTTCGAGTAGAAACGTCTCTGATTTATGAGGGGTCATCACAGCCGAATGAACCGCCAACTATTCCAGCATATGTTTTACAGCCATATGAAACACCCATACACACACACACACACACACACAAGCACACGCACACACACACACTCATACACTACGGCCATTCATTCATTCATTCATTTCTTGTTGGCTTAGTCCCTTTATTAACCTGGGGTCGCCACAGCGGAATGAACCGTTAACTTATCCAGCACATTTTTACGCAGCGGATGCCCTTCCAGCCGCAACCCATCTCTGGGAAACATCCATACACACTCCTCCACATTCATACACGACGGCCAATTCAACACAATCTCACGGCATTTTAGTGAATTTACGGCAACTTTTTGATTTAGTGTCTAATTCATATAAATTCGTACAATCTAATTCATACAAATTAGTATGATTTGCTCATCACCCGATGACGGTTGGGGTTAGGGGTGGGGTTAGGTGCCATGCCTCCTTTTTAAAATCGTACATTTTCGTATGACTGAATTCGTACGAATTAGCCACTAAACTGACAAAACGTAAAACACTTACGTTTCCTCGTGAGATCAGGCTGGCCAATTCCCCTATATCGCATGTGTTTGAACTCTGGGGGAAAACAGAGCACCCCTAAGAAACCCATGCCAACACGGGGAGAACATGCAAACTCCACACAGAAATGGCAACTGGCCCAGTCGAGACTCGAACCAGCAACCTTTTTACTGTGAGGCGATAGTGCTAACCACTGAGCCACCGTGCTGCAAAGCATCAGTAAAACTGCTTTTTTAAAATCTATAAAATGTTGACAAACTACAAAAAATACTACCAATGTCTAACAGGGAAAAACTGACACACTCTGTCTGTTTAAACCATAAGTCACATAGATATTCAAATATAGTGAAATAAAATAGGAGGTGATGTATAATGATTAATGGTACAAAACAGACCAGATAGCAAGAATTAAGCAAAAAAAAAAATATATTACTACAAATATGAATTGTCATAATGTCATAATATAAGTCAGTCACATCATCTTTCATGTTCTTAAACTTAATCAACTGTATTTCTAATATAGATGTATGCAAATAATGTGTCTGGTTTCTAAAATGAAGTGACATCTTTATTTTAAACCTTGTACTTTGATTATATTAAAGAGCCTCTATTACACATTAAAAAGGGTCATATTTTGGTTTTATGGGTCTCCAACAACAGGCTGATCTGCATGCAAGGTCAAAAAACACTTTCATGGTTTTATAATATGCATTTATTTTTCCCTAATTATCCCAGAGACTCCCATATGAATCGTTCAGCGATTCATTTGTTCCCAAACCCCTTCTTAGTGCGAAGCTAATCTGCTCTGATTGGACCGATGACAGCCTGTTGCGATTGGTCGACATCGTTCAGCGCGAAACAGTAAAATGCCCAGCGCAGTTTATCAAGCACCCAGATCGAAACCAGAGCACCTCTAGGAAACCCACGCCAACACGGGGAGAACATGCAATCTCCACACAGAAATGGCAACTGGCCCAGTCCAGACTCAAACCAGCGACCTTCTTGCTGTGAGGCGATAGTGCTAACCACTGAGCCACCGTGCTGCAAAGCATCAGTAAAACTGCTTTTTTAAAATCTTAAAAATGTTGACAAACTACAAAAAATACTACCAATGTCTAACAGGGGAAAACTGACACACTCTGTCTGTTTAAACCTTAAGTCACATGAATATTTAAATTAATTGAATTAAAAAAGGAAGTGATGCATGATGATTAATGGTAGAAAACAGACCACACAGCAAGAATTGTGCAAAAACAATATTACTACAAATATGAATTCAACATATTTCTCTCTCTTTCTCTTCCTCCTATGAATGACAATTGCTGAAAGTCATACAAACTTCAGTGAAATAAATACTTGTACCTCCAGGACTGAGCAGAATTTAAAATGTGACATGTAAAATAAGCTTTCAGGTCATGAACTGAACTCATGAACACATACCGCACAGGATGTTGAACTGGAATGACAGGAAGAGGAATTCACTGAAATTCAGTTCAAAGAAATTCAATACAGGCAAAAGTTCACTTAAAAGAATCAACTAGGTGTTTTTTGTTATAATATAATAATAATAATAATAGAAATGTTATATTAATTGCAAGCAAAATGTCTTCTTTAATTTTTCAAATAACCCCTGTGGAAAAATAAAAACATCACTAAAATATTATAACAATGTATAAATGAAACATAATTATTCTGACCTGTGCTTATTAATAAAAAATATTAAGTTATCATACTTAATAGTGACAATTAAAATCAATAAAGTCGTAAAGATTAAAAATGTGCTGCTGACAAATAAGTGTACAATTTTATGTTTTAAGGAACACTGGGAGAATAAACATATTTTAAATGACAATTAATGAGTATTTTGGGGCCAAACTGTGATCCTAAAAGGGACCTATTATATAAAAATCACTTTCATATGGGGTTTAAACAGTGGTGTAGTCCTTGCTATACGCACATATACTCAGTATGCTTACTTTTTTCCATGAGCTGTTTGGGTATTATCACTTTTGAGGATCAATAATTGTGTATACCCTCGGTATACTCACTTGTTTTTCTGATTAAACTTCCCTAATTTATGTGTATTCATGTCCCCTTTAACTGTATTCCAAAGTTTTTTTTTAAATCACATCTTAATTTGTTGCATTGTTGTAGCAGCTGGTGCATTTTTGTTTAACTTGCGCTATTCTCCGCCCCTGATGACCACAGCAGCTGTGAGAAAATTTCGTGAGAGTTTTTCGAAGACCACGACGTCAGGTAAATTTAAGAAACGGCATGGGCGTCGCTTTAGCCCTCCTATAATTCTATTCAGCACCCTTAAAGGTTTTGCGATTAGCTCATGAACTGTACACTACTAAATGATCGCCTCAGTCCCCTTTAATTTTGATATGAAAACAGTGGCAGACTTCCGCCGCTCCGTTTTCAGCTCGTTTTTCATTTAATCAGCAAACCACATCAGTTCAGGACGAGAAAATCCTGAAATCGCCCCTGTAAAACAGAATTTCACATGTCTTAATCGTGCCTACCGCCACAGGGAACGACACTATATATAAAACACTAAAAACGATGAGGCAAAGACTAATCATAAATTGCGTAACAATATGCGATTTAAAAAGGTAACTACTAGTATATAATAGCGACAACAGAAGACAGACTCCTAATAGTTTGGTTTAAAACAAGCATGAACGAATGTGACAATCAAAAATAATGGCTGATTGATTTTTAAAGGAACCTATTAAATGTAAAGTAATAAGCCAGTAAAGAAAGTAAGTTAAAAAGCTGTCTTTCCATGTCAACTAAATTGTTGCAACTATCTTGATAGACTATTTTTTTGAATATTAAAATGATTAAATAAGCTACATACTGTATAAATACAGCCAATCTCCGAGTCTGCTGGGGGGGCAGCACTATTAGCTAAACATAAATCATTAAATAGGATTAGACTATTAGCATTTCCCTTTAAAACGAACAAATTTGTTTGATTTTTTTTCTTTTTAAATGGATAGTTTACGCAAAAAATGAAAATTGTCATCATTTACTCAACCTTTACTTGTTCCAAACCAGTTTGTCTTTCTTTCCTTCTGTTGAACACAAAAGAAGATATTTTGAAGAAAGATGGAAACCTGTAACCATTGACTTACATTGACATAGTATTTGTTTTTCCTTTTGTGGAAGTTAAAGGGTCACGAAACACCAAAACACATTTTTTGAGCTGTTGACAGTCATATATGTGTCCCACGCTGCTATAAACACTATTAGGACACATATATTGCACTAAAAAGTGAAAATTTGTTGTTTTTGCGTTATTTTGAGCAAATTCGTTCTTCCGGTTTGAAACGAATTTTTGAAGCTGCGTCACAGCCATGAGATACTTAGGTGTAAATCCAGCTGGAGAGTGGCTTTCTGTCTTTTCTAGGACGTTCTTACGTATCTGAGTGTGCAGTATTAATTCATGAGAAGACGTGCTTCAAACCAATCAGCGCGCTCTATTGTGTATGACGTGAAACTTAATTAATATGCATGATAGCTCCGGAGTCTGTTTACCAGTTTACAGCGTTCAGACGGCAGAGAGACGCCACGTTGTGTTGCCAAAACAAGTGAAAGTACAAGAATTTCAAGACAAGAGTCGTAGGTGTTATTAGTGTGTTGCAACGAAGGTTTTGTTTTCATTTTCCCTTTATGGGAGAGCAGCTGGACTCACGTGTGGATTACAGTGCACGCGACACGCGACAGAAATGCGTTTGTAAGGAACATTTTTACACGAGAGCTTTTTCTCATCTGGAAATGGTGAAATCCGGATTTGCCGCTCGTCTCCTTTTAATAAAAAGACACAGCTCCAGTTTGATTGTCTGTCTATAGATTTGGTAAGTGTTTGCAGTGGAGTGTCCTTTGTTTAAATGCTGCTCTCAGAGTGTAAACATGTAAACACAAACTATTCCCGTCGTGCAGGATTTTCGCTGCAATTTGTGACAGGATAGTCTATACACACACGGCTTTCTGACGCTACCTACCGAGTACATAAGTTACAGAGAAATGCGGAGAATTTTTTCTCTTATTCGCCGTAACAAATCAGCCTCTGTGTGTTTGTTTTTCCTGTGAAACTTAGCGCGTCCCTTCTATGCAAAATCTTATCCTCTTTCCCTCCCCCGACACTCCCACACTCCCAGAGCTGGACACGCCCAACTTTCCTGACTTTTTTCAAAACAGAGGTGTGAAAACACCCTGCTGAGACAGGGGGTTTCGTGGCCCTTTAATGGTTACAGGTAACTGATGTAAAAAAAATAAATAAATAAATAAAATAAAAAATAATAAATATATATATATATAATGAATCAAAGAAGCATTGACTTTCGTCGTTTCTTTGCCTACTTTGATTTAAAATTTGGGTCGGGTGTAATAGTACACCACTTGTTTTTTTTAGGACTACACCACTGGGTTTAAACACAGTTGTGTGGCAGCAGTGTGTGAATATAACCTGCTTCTAACGGTAAAAATGTATTAATTAATTTTTTTTATAATCACACTTGATAAAAAACAGTCTGCAGAAACAATTTGATTTGTACGTGTCATCAGAGGGGGACAACACTTTTCTTGTTGGGAAAATATATTTTATATGCATAAATTTGACTTTGACATGCTAAATGACTTGATTTAGATGTTGTGTTATGTCCACATGCCTTCTCAATTATTTAACTTCTTGTGTGTATTGTGTATTAGCTTGCTCAGTGTGCATGAGCAAATGGGTTGTGTTGCAATGCCATCAGTTTTTATTTCACACGACTTTTCAGGGCTCAAAATTAAGGATTTACCAAATTTATCTCTGACCACACCGAATAAGTATTTATAAGCCAGAGTTTTTTTATATATGTCAACAAGGAAAATAAAGCTGTATAGGTGCACTTTTTGATTCAACAAAACTTTTCTTTAAAAAACATTATATTTAAAAAAAGAATTATTGTCCTGTATCTACAATATGCACAGTAATCTGTCCTGGCTAAAAGTCCCAGATCAGCAGTTAACCACACATAAACGGGGAGTAATCTCCCATTAAAGCAATGCTATTGTAATAAAATATAATTAAACCATATTGACAAAATAACTGTAAGCAAAAGAAAGCAGGCGAAGCATACCGTGTTTGATACTGAAAGGATAATCATGTGCACACCGTTAATATAGGCCTGTTGACAATCTGTTCAAAGAATAATTAAAATGAAAGCAGTGACCGCTGCTGCTTACAAAAGAATATGTATTTTTTTAAATGAGCTCTTGAAAGCAGTAGGACTGTGTGTGCACGATCATCGCTCTTTGTCCAGTCTATTTCAAAGGGTACCGATCGCACCACTTGCGCTTTCTCTAGGCACGGTTGATTTGCACAAGTAAACGGGAGCGCGTGCGTTTTTTAACAGTCGCGCACATCACATCACCTGTGCGCGCAAGTGATCATCCTCTCATTCGGTATGTACCGGCTTTCTTTTGTTCTGCGAACACAGTTATTTTTGTCAGTCGTGCTGCTTCTCGATTCAGAGATGACATTGAACCCTGCTTTTAAGAAAACTACAACTTAAAAATGATTTCCAGTCAGCCAAAGTGGCTAGTGGAGGTGTCGGTCTAACCCGCCAGAGCTGAAATCTACCCGCATTTGGCGGGTTTTAATGTAAACCCCTGGTGACAGATAACAAGTTTGTTGCAACGCTCTTATTGAAATCCCTTACCTCACACGCTCAGAAATAAAGGTACGCGAGCTGTCACTGGGGTGGTACCTTTTCAAAAGGTACAAATCCATATTAATACCTCAAGGGTACATATTCCCTGCTGAAAAATCCAGCTTAAACCAGCCTAAGCTGGTTAGCTGGTTTTAGCTGGTCGACCAGCCTGGTTTTAGAGGGGTTTTGGCCATTTCCAGCCTGGTCTTAGCTGGTCAGGCTGGGAGTTGACCAGCTAAAACCAGCTTGACCAGCCAAAACCAGCTATGTCCAGCTTAAACCAGGCTGGTCAAGCTGGTTTTAGCTGGTTTAAGCTGGTCATTTTCCAGCCTGACCAGCTAAGACCAGGCTGGAAATGGCTGGAAACCAGCCTGGAAATGGCCAAAACCCCTCTAAAACCAGGCTGGTCGACCAGCTAAAACCAGCCAACCAGCTTAGGCTGGTTTAAGCTGGATTTTTCAGCAGGGTTGGTACCTAAAAAGTACAAAAGTGTTCCTCTTAAAATTTGTAGGTACTAATATATACTTTTGAGGTACCAATATGGACCCTTCAAGTACAAATGTGTACCTTTTGAAAAGGCACCACCCCAGTGACAGCTCGCGCACCTTTATTTCTGAGAGTGCAGGGATTCCTCCCCCTCCCTCCCTCAGGGACACTCTTAAGTTAAATTCCTGAAAAACTTTCCTGCAAGTGTGGGCACAGGTGTCGATTGTAAATGACGTCACTTGCAGAGGAAGCGCGGTTGCCTGAGAGTGCAAGTCAAAGAGTGCAAGCCTGAAAGCGCAAATCTGCAGCCAGACTCTATTGGGGAAAGGGAAGAGAGGGTAGGATTCAAGAGAAAGCCTTTAATTTTTTTGTACTGCCCCAGCCTAAGGATTTAGATCCCTTTTTTTTTGCAGTAAAGCCCCAAAAAAGCCCTTTCCATCTTCTTCAGCAATGACAGAATGCAGTAGGACATGGTAGACATACACTGAGGAGACACACTCTATACTGTACCATTCGCCTGACTCTCAGCAAGTGATAGTTCAGTTACCAAAGGATAGCCTGGTTGGGTGTGGAATTTCCCAGCCTGAAATTATGTCCCAGTCCTCCCCTGGGAGGAGGTTAAACAGTAGTACCCAAGCTTATGCAACAAATACAAGGATTCTTCTTCTGTGTAACAAGCCAATTTCAGAAGTGTAAAAGTTGCGTAGCACCACCTTGTGTAGAGGAGTATTTCATTAAAGGTGCTGTATGTACGTTTTTGACTCTTTTGACACTCGGATATTTAAGAAACATGCTAAGTAAACATTCTTGTTTATGTCATAAGTGTAGACGCTTCAACGGGGTGAGGATCCTTATGCAGGTCTTTATTAGGATAGTCAGGCAAGCAGTGGTCAAACAGATGTATTAGGGCAATCCAGAGTCGTAGTCGATATAACAGGCAGAAGGTCACAAGGCAGGCGGCGTACAAGGAATAACAAAACAAAACAGAGCAAAGGTCTAAACACAGGAAAACAAGGCAAGGAGGAACGCGTCGTAATGTTCACATTACAGGATACAAGGATACAAGACTCAGCAAACTTGTGTGTTTGTGAGGTGTACTTAAAGGTGCTGTATGTAAGTTTTTGACTCTTCTAAAGCATAAAAATACCATAATATGTGTGCAGATATGTAAGAAACATCCCAAGTGAACATACTTGTTTAACTGAAAAACAATGCTGAAGTCAGATATTCTGCTTTGAAAATGGGTTTTCCGTGCCGGAACGCTGTCTTTGTTTAGGTAAATTTCATATGCACGATGCCAGTTTAGCCAATTATATGTCAGCACCCCGGGTTGCCTTGTTGGAAAACAGCGTATTTCATTCATTCATTCAGAAAGACTGAAAGCATGCATCCATGACCAAAAAGAACAGTATGGGAGACAGATGCAGTTCCACATGAGGTTATTAATTAGCAAATTACATAAATATTACGAACGTAAACATTAGGTGAGCAGGTTACATTGTAACCGCGTGTCCTAACAACACGCTGTGACGAGAGAGGCAGTGATCAGCTATTTGGCTGTTTGCACCAGACGAAACACGGCAGAAATGTAAATACAGCCTTTCAGAAGCACAGAATATGCACTCGCTCACGAAACGGTAAGGATTAGAATCTATTTAATACATGTTAACCCACTTTAACATCAATGTAGATGCTGAATCACTCATATGTGTTTAGTTCTAAAGTTCAATTTCAGACGGTTTATTGTATTTTCAAGATCTGAGGTGAACTTTCTGCTTTCAGTATATGGCAACAAATGCCATGTAAAATGCATTCAAACTCGCATTGTTAGCATTTAGCACAGAATAAAGCACACAAGGCTTACCTGAGGTGATCTAGCTGTCATAGGTTTCTGTTGTTCAGCTGTGAGAAATAGAAGCCATTTCTAATATATCAATTCGAGGTGTTGGTTAGGACAAAAACTCCTTTTAATATGGAAAATATTCCCTCTATCGCATGTCGTTGCTTTTATTTAGAACACAGTTTAAATCACTCGCTCCTGTACACAATCTGGCATCCCAGCGTACTTTTATTATGATCCAGGAGTGCAATACCTAGTTCAACCACTGGGTGTCAAACTTACATACTGCACCTTTAAGGTGCTTGTAATCAGTCCTGGAGCGGCTACAGCTGTCGGAGTGTAATCAGTGGTGATCTGGAACATGTGTGTGCGAGCGGAGTGTATGTATGGAGTTGTAGTCCAAAACCTGGCAGATTTGTAGTCCATGTGACAGTGTGTGTGTGTTTACCAGCAATCTCTGGCTGTAGGTCGCTGGTGATCGTGACAGTTTATCTGAAAAAGATGAATCACTGATATGTGTTGGCTTGCGCTGACACTGGCTAACGCTGACACTTGAAACCTCCTTTCTGAAACGGGCCCTGGTGTGCCTGAGGCTGTTCGCACTACATACACACTGTAAAAATTTTAATAAAACATTGACTCATCATTGTTTGGCAACTTCCAGCACAGATTTTTAAATTTGACTCGATGGAGTCAATTACAGTACTGGGTTAAAAACTGAGTCAACTCAAAAAGGCTGTGCAGCAAGTTGCCTTACTATTTGAGTCAACTTTGGATTTTTACAGTATACATTGCAAATTATTGCTGTGGTCACATCTGCAGTACTTCCTCTTGTCATATAATTAGCTCAATAAGTGCTTGTTTCTAGAATACATTTCGAAGTCATTATTCATCCTGTTGTTAATAAGGATTTAAGCTATGGGTACGTTCCTAATTGTCATGACACTGCCCTAAAGCAGAAGGCCAGACCTTTGACACTTTGGCCAGTACTAAGTGGCTTTTGTCTGCCCCGGCGAACACAAAGAATAAATGTCATTGACGTGTGCATGTGGGCGGTCATGTGTTACGATTCTGAATTCTGACATCAGAAATCCACTTATTTCCATTTTTTTAGACTGATGCGACTGGCAGTGGATTGGTTGGGATTTATTTCAAATGCTCCAAAGCATCACCGAACAGCTACACAGAAAATTCGCCATGTAAACAAACATCATTCATTCATCCCTGTAAGTTCTTGAGAAAGAACAGGCTGCATAGTAGTTGCTATTCATCTTCAGAGGGTGTCTGTTTGAGAGAGACGGGCAGGGACCTCAGGGCTTACTTCTGCTGTCTCATCAATAGACATATGCAATTGTGAGATTGCAACACCGGATAATCACATGAATACACACATTATGAGAGAGCCAGACGGAGAGAAAGAGATTGCATGTAAGTGTTGGAGTGAAACGCAGTGATTATGGAGGTTTGAAGAGGTGTGTTAAGGGGTGTGTAATTAAAGGTAAACAGAGCAGTATGATGCAGAAAGACACAGATTACACTCTTTATCATTGCCAGGCTGTGTGTGAGTGTGTGCGTGCGGTTGTTTATATAAAGGCATCATTTAAAAAGCATTCCAGCAAAAGACTCAAACTTTTTGAGATAGAAATGCATGTAAGTGTGTGCATGTCTGTACTCATACACAATGATAGTGATCCCAAATGCGTTGTAATTACACCAATCAACATAATTTAAGCAACGAATGAACTTACCACAAATAGATACAAAAACAGCACAGACTATGAAAGGTCACACTAAAAGTTGCACAATTCCATCTTAAGAGGTGGTCACGGTGGATTTTAAAGGTGTTCACAAATAAGAATTTGGTTCTGCTAGTGTAACGGAAGCCAGCTTGTAAGTGCTGTGCAGGTAAACCTCACTTCTCTGACCTCTAAAGAGGTCATGGACATGGTCTTTAGCCTCCTTGGTAGAGCAACCGACTCCCATGCGGAAGGTCGCTGGTTCGATACCAGCTCGGAGTGGGTTGGGTGGTGTAGGATCGGCGGGGTTACATTGGTGCCATGACCCGGATGGGAATGAGGTTTGGGGGGTGAGTGTAACGGAAGCCAGCTTGTAAGTGCTGTGCAGGTAAACCTCACTCCTCTGACCTCTAAAGGTGCTCTAGCAACGGACGCTAGAGGCCATGGTCTTTAGCCTCCTTGGTAGAGCAACCGACTCCCATGCGAAAGGTCGCCGGTTCGATACCAGCTCGGAGCGGGTTGGAGGGTGTAGGACCGGCGGGGTTACACTTGTCCAGATCAAAAAGGACACATTTAACCCTGTTTCATCTAGATTGTACACCCTTCAAATTCATTCATCTTTATTTCTATAGCGTTTTTTCAATGTAGATTGTGTCAAAGCAGCTCAACATAGAAGTTCTAGTAAATGGGAACTGTGTCAGTCCAGTTTTAAGAATTGAAGTTCAGTTTAGTTCAGTTCAGTGTGGTTTAACCAAGCAAGCCAGTAGCGAGAGTGGTGAGGAACAAAACCAATTGACCAAAGTGAAGGAAAAAAACCTTGAGAGAAACCAGGCTCAGCTGGGCATGACCATGTCTCCTCTGGCCAAACTTTTTGTGCAGAGCTGCAGTCTAGGCGCCGGGGGCTGGAGAACGCTGGACGTCCATTGTGGAGAAGCTGCAAATCTAAAGTAACAAAACAAACAGCAGGTTAAGGTCAGAACTTGATTGGATAAAATAATGGTGTACGTGTGTTTTAATTGACCTTCTTTTGTTGATTTAGGTAACTCTGCTGTTTTAGTAATTTTGGATTTGACTGTGGCTTTTGATACTCTCAACCGCTCATTTTTTTTATTCAGACACAACAGTGTGTTGGGATTAAACAGTGGTTTCAATTGTATTTGACAGAAATAAGTTTTTCAGTCCATCTAGGTCAGGGTTGTCCAAACTCGGTCCGGTGTCCTGCAGATTTTAGCTCCACCTTGTCTTAACACACCTACATGGATGCTTTTAGAAAGCCTAGTAAGAGCTTGATTAGCTAGCCCAGGTCATACCTGCCAACATTTGTCTCCGAAATTCCGGGGGACTGGTGTGTTAGGGGCGTATCGAACCGGGGGAATGGGGAGGATATGTCCCCTTCACTTTTAGAGACGGACCATTTAGAAACAGGTGAATAATAATAATATGAACGTAAACTTTTGGATCTCATTCAGCTTTCCCCCTTACTTTTAAAATGTCTGCTACGCCCCTGGGGGTTTGTATTTGTCTGAATAACACAGTTGAGAAGCGGGTTAATAAGTATACTGTGGGGTTAGTAAAAGTACTATGGACCAGGTTTCAAGTGGCCATTGTGATTGGATAAGTACTATACCAAAGTTGGTGACCCGGGGTGTTACAGACTCTACCAAAAAGCTGAGGACTGGAGCAGGGTGAAATTACAGTAGTTTTCAGGGAGAAATTACAAAATGGGAGGGTGGTGAGAGATGGGTCTGAAATACGGGAGACTCCTGGGAAAAAACGAGAGTATTGGCAGGTATGGCCCAGGTGTGCCTATTTGGGGTTGGAACTAAACTTTGCAGAACACCGGCCCTCCAGGGCCAAGATTGGGCACCCCTGATCTAGGTGAAGTTTCTTCATCTTCTTCCCCCTTTTTGTGTGGCATTCCCAAAGGCTCCAGTTGCCCTATGTTGTTTCCGTTATACATATTACTCGTGGGGTATATTTTTAGTAGGGATGCACCAATCCCGATACTTGGATCGATATCGGTTCGATACCGCATATTTTTGCTGGATCGGGTATCGGCCAGCTGGCACCGATCCAAATCTGACCTTGCGCATGCGCTATATTCTGTGTAATTTATAAGCCAACAAAAGGCATGAAGGTAGCCTATTATAAGGCACTAGAAAGTTGTCATGTAGGCTACTATATCCTAAATCTAAATCTAAATTGTAATCCCTGCATTAAGATTCTGTTCTTTTTAGGCTCACAACGTGTGACAACGTGTGACATCACATCCTGTTTATTAGTTCATTAGGATGTTGAGGGCTGCATCCAAAATTGCATACTTCCATGCCATATAGTACGCAAAAAAAAATATGCAAGCTGAGTAGTAATTCAAAAAATAGCATGCGAGAAGTACCCGGATGACCTACTACTTCCGGTAAGATTCTGAAGTACACATCCAATGGATGCTACGCTATCCCATGATGCACTGCAAGAAAATTCATGAATGGGAGTGAAGCAACACAATTGACAAAGGTAGGTCACTTAATGATGACAAAATGGTGGATGTAGTACGTCCGAGATTCATTTACACTACTCACATTCATACTGTATAGAACAGTGGTCCCCAATCTTTTTATCCCCATGGACTGGTCAACACTTAACAATTTTTCATTGGAACGGGGGGTGGGGTGGTGAGAGGTGGTAGTTTGTAGGTTGTAAGGCGACCAACAACCATTTTCTCAGAAGATGACAATCTGACAAAACACTGCTGTCACTCGGATACAAGTTTTATTTATGGAAAAAATTACAAAGCACTGCAGTGTTTGGGTGAGATAATTAGTCCACCAAAATGTGTATAATCCCTACAAAGTATGAAGCTGAACGGTCAGTTCTTGTCATGTGAGTTGTGGTGCACTCGTGACATTCATTCAACTGAGTGCGTCTGGAAGGCACATGTGCGTCACGCCACTTGCGCACGCAAGCCACACCTCCATTGGAGATAACAAACTTGTGAAAACTCTAAAAAAGACGCAATATGTGAACGCCCCCTAAAAGGGCACCGTCATTTGGGATCTCCATCAGTTGATCTTCTTGCACAGCCATGCTAGATTCAACTGATTAGTTGACAAATGGGTTGCGGATCCATTCCTTAGCAATTCTTAGCACTGGGTATTTTCCTCTTTAGCAAAGAAACTTTCCAATGATGTCTGTTTCTTACTAAGTTTGCCGCTTATGGGCTAAATTTGGGCGCTCAAGTCACCAAGATGTAAGTGAGAGATTACAATCATTTTTCAAAATGAAAGATTTTTCAAAATGAAAGATCAATCAGACTCAGACAATAAATCAAACAGAAATAATTAATGATTTCTTGCGCAGCCTGGTACCAGGTGATCCATGGACAGGTACCTGTCGTGGTGGTGGTGGAGGACCCCTGCTGAAACATCCAGCTTAAACCAGCCTAAACTGGTTGGCTGGTTTTAGCTGGTCGACCAGCCTGGTTTTAGAGGGGTTTTGGCCATTTCCAGGCTGGTTTCCAGCTATTTCCAGCCTGGTCTTAGCTGGTCAGGCTGGAAAATGACCAGCTTAAACCAGCTAAAACCCACTTGACCAGCCTGGTTTAAGCTGGACATAGCTGGTTTTGGCTGGTCAAGCTGGTTTAAGCTGGTCAACTCCCAGCCTGACCAGCTAAGACCAGGCTGGAAATGGCTGGAAACTATCCTGGATATGGCCAAAACCCCTCTAAAACCAGGCTGGTCGACCAGCTAAAACCAGCCAACCAGCTTAGGCTGGTTTAAGCTGGATTTTTCAGCAGGGACGACATACTTTTCTAACGGTTCATTCATTCATTCATTTTCTTTTCAGCTAAGTCCCTCCATTAATCTGGGGTCGCCACAGCAGAAAGAACCGCCAGATTTTAGAGGCAGCCTATGCTTTGTTTTGCATTTATATATCAGATGAATCATACCATACAGTAGTTTGTCTGGAAGTTGCCTCAAATGGAGCATTTTGGTCCAAATGCATCCTGGGGCACACCAAGGTCCACATTTATTCAACTAAAGTGATATGACAGCCAAGTGAGTTAACTCATAAAGCGCCTGCTTTTATAGGGAATTGAACCTGCAACCTTTGGCTTAAAAGTCTTACTCTTTAACCATTAAATGGCACCAGTCGCCTTTATTTAGATCAGGGATGGGCAAACTTGATCCTGGAAGGTCGGTGTCCCTGCAGACTTTTGCTCCAACCCTAATCAAACACACCTGCCTGCAGCTTTCTAGTGATCTTGAAGACACTGATTAGTGTTTTCAGGTGTGTTTGACTAGTGTTGGAGCAAAAGTCTGCAGCAGGGGCGGACTGGCCATCGGGAGCACCGGGACATTTCCCGGTGGCCTGACGGTCAATCTGGCCTGCCGCCGTGCGGTCGATTACCTCACCTCGATATGCGATAGGCTGCTTGCAGCTTGATGGACACCTCAAACCACGAATCAGGCGATCGCGATCACCATAAGGTCCAATCATTTCAGCAACTTACTGCCTGATAAGCTATTTGCATAGACCTTGTGATATGATTTACAACTTCGAGTCAGTTGTGCAAAAACATGGAACGTAAACGGAAAGGAGGAGCAGAGAGGGAGCGCATGAAAAGAAGAAAAGCCCTGGCCATAGAAGCAGAAAAATGCTGCAAAATCAAAACTATGTTCATGACCAAGGGAGCAGGTTGGTCAAAATACAGCACATTTACATAATAATTTGGCAGGCGGGCATTTTCATCTAAATTGACTTACAGTAGATTCAAATAAATAAAAAATATAATTACCAAATGAGCAACTATATGTCTCGTTTAGTCTAATGCAGGTTACAGCATGTTTATATATATATATATAGGCATAGTCTATAAATTAAAAAAAAAAAATAGGTAAAATAAAAGTAAATAAAACTGAGTGTTGCATCATGTCTTAGTGGATCAAGGTTTTTATACAACAAACAAGCAAACCAAAAATTTAATATATGGAATATAAAGTAGAATGATGTGTGTGCAGAAAAAGCGTTGTAAAAGCTTTTACAATATTGGTTAACAAGTGAAGTTTTTACATTTCTTTATTAGCTTTATAGAAAATGAAAAATTAGCAAACTGTTTTAGAGCATTTTGTAGTGCCAAATTTATTTTCCTTTGCCTTAGTCCCTAATTTATCAAGGGTTGCCACAACAGAATGAACCGCCAACTATTCTGGCATGTTTTACGGATGCTGCGGACTCTTGCATTCACACACACACTTATTTACTACAGACAGTTTAGTTAATCTAATTTGTAGTGTCAATTTTTACTTTCATTTTTTTGGAAGATGAGGAAGGAAGGTGCAGCAGCACAACTGCTGCAAATGCTTCTGCTGTTCAACTAGAGGTGGTGGACAGTTCAGCATTTGAGTCAGAGCAGCAGCCTACAGGTAAATTCTAAGCCAAGTGAAACTAAATTTACATTATGTGTTTTTAGGATGTATCGTGGGGACATACATTTAAAGGCACATTTACAAAATTTGCAGTCAGAGAATTACATGAAAAAGGTAGCGTAGGTAGCGGTGACAATAGCAGAGGTGGCCTGAGATTGAAAAAATTTCCCGGCCTGAATTATTGTCCCAGTCCGCCCCTGGTCTGCAGGGACACCGACCCTCCAGGATCAAGTTTGCCCATCCCTGATTTAGATGATCTAACATTGCAATCACACCATAGATTGCTGTAATCAGTGCCAAATGGTGTGTAAATGCAAGTGATTAGAAAATAAAATCTTGTGTGACTGCCCATTTATTGAGCTACAAAAAATGGTTTGGTACAGATTTATAAAATCAGCCCTGATGTACGAAACTAAACAATTTATTTAAAAAAATCTAAATACAAGGATTTATGGATTTAACCAGTTGTTTGACGCTTTTGACGTAGGAGTATATCCAAGGTATTAAGGTTCATTTGAAATGTAGTGTGTGGGTATATGTGTGAAAACCTGCTGCAGGCCATGACAACCTAATACCTTCAGTTAGCAGTGAATTACACCTCATTATGGTGAACCTGGAGCCACACACACACTCTGTGCGGCTCATACACCAATGTGCAAAGTGCGAACACTCAGCAGCGTGGTGCAGGTAAGTATATGTGGTGTTAGGTATACATGCAGACAGCTCTCTCTCACACACACACACACACAGACTCCAGACAGCCTAATGATGTGCTGGAGGTTTGACTGCTGTCATTGAGTGTGTGTCTGTGTCAGCAGAAGTCAAGGCAGACGAGAGACTTTCAATTAACACCGCTAAAAATCATTATGATGTCATTCGACGATTCCACACATGCGCGTGCACACACACTCAAACAAACAAACACAATGCCGATGCATCTACTGTATATGTGCACACATCTTATTTGCATTGACAGACGTACAAAAGTGAATAAAAGACCGCGTCATGTAGGAAAAAGCTAGTCAGATAAATGAGATTAATCACAGTCAGGTAATAATTTATTGTTCATTACGGTAAAGTTTACTTTGGCTTCTCACACAGATTTTTAGACATGATCATAGAAAGTCATATACAGTAGTTCAATTCCCAGAGAAAGCAAGTAATTAATGACAAAAAATGTCAACTGTCACTTTGGATAGAACACTTTGGTGCCTGTTCAGTGCATATACAGTATATATATATATGTGTGTGTGTATGTATATATATATATATATATATATATATATATATATATATATATATATATATATATATATATATATATATATATATATATATATAATACATACATACATACATACATACATACATACATACATACATATATATATATATATATATATATATATATATATATATATATATATATATATATATATATATATATATATATATATATATGTGTATATATATATATATGTGTATATATATATATATATATATATATATATATATATATATATATATATATATATGTATATATATATATATATACATACAGTATACATACAGTATATATATATACCTGTACGTATATAACTGTATGTATATAAGGTCTTCTGCTGCTGTAGCCCATCCGCTTCAAGGTTGGTATATATATATATATATATATATATATATATATACCAACCTTGAAGTGGATGGGCTACAGCAGCAGAAGACCACACCGGGTGCCACTCCTGTCAGCTAAGAACAGGAAACTGAGGCTACAATTCACACAGGCTCACCAAAATTAGACAATAGAAGATTGGAGAAACGTTGACTGGTCTGATGAGTCTCCATTTCTGCTGCGACATTCGGATGGTCGGGTCAGAATTTAGCATCAACAACATGAAAACATGGATCCATCCTGCCTTGTATCAACAGTTCAGGCTGGTGGTGGTGGTGTAATGGTGTGGGGGATATTTTCTTGGCACACTTTGGACCCATTAGTACCAATTGAGCATTGTGTCAATGCCACAGCCTACCTGAGTGTTGTTGCTGCCATGTCCATCCCTTTATGACCACAGTGTACCAGCGTAACTGATGGCTACTTCCAGCAGGATAACTAGCCATGCCATAAAGCGCGGATCATCTCAGACTAGTGTCTTGAATATGACAATGAGTTTACTGTACTCAAATGGCCTCCACAGTCACCATATCTCAATCCAATAGAGCACCTTTGGGATGTGGTGAACGGGAGATACACATCATGGATGTGCAGCTGACAAATCTGCAGCAACTGCGTGATGCTATCATGTCAATATAGACCAAAATCTCTAAGGTATATTTCCAGTACCTTGTTGAATCCATGCCACAAAGATTTTTTTTTTCTGTTTATGGTCACCAAAACATGTTTGTTGTGTAAATGAATGACCAAAAATGAATAAAAGTTTTAGTTGAAATGAGTACGGTTTAAATGCCACTTGAGGCATTATGGTGTTATTAAAAAAACAGGTCTCTTTCAGAGGGATGCATTTGTTTTCCTTGAAGGATAATTTTTAAGGGTGTTGTCAGTTGGTCATGAATCTCACTGTGTGTAACATGCATTTAAAGATGTAAAGATATGTTTCCCCTTTAAGAGTTAGAAGTTGCAAGTGATGGGTTGTTGGCCCTTTAAGAGGTGTTCTGTTCCAAAACAATCCGCTTGTTCAGTTTGAGGTCACGCTTCCGGGTCCAAGCACCATATCAAACTCTATGGGGAGACTCAACAAATTGTATTAATGAACGTTTACAAAGCGCTGTAAAACTTTTGAAAATCCCTAATCGCAATACAGTATATGCGATTACAACAAACCATCGTTATACAATAACTTGCCTAAATACCCTAATCTGCCTAGTTAACCTAATTAACCCAGTTAAGCCTTTAAATGTCACTTTAAGCTGTATAGAAGTGTCTTGAAAAATATCTAGTCAAATATTATTTACTGTCATCATGGCAAAGATAAAATAAATCAGTTATTAGAAATGATTTATTAAAACTATTATGTTTAGAAATGTGTTGAAAAAATCTCTCCATTAAACAGAAATAAACAGAAAAAAATAAACAGGGGGGCTAATAATTCTGACTTCAACTGTTCAGTTTATCTCAGTTCAGTGTGGTTTAATAATCACTACTGAGAGTCCAAACACTGCAGAGCGATTCCATCGATGCGCAGCTCTACAGATCCTGAACCATGCAAGCCAGTGGCGAAAGCGGCGAGGAAAAAACTTCACCAATTGGCGAAAGTGAAGATTTAAAAAAAAAAAAACCTCGAGAGAAACCTGGCTTAGTTGGGGACAACCATTTCTCCTATGGCCAAACGTCTTGTGCAGAGCTCCAGTCTAGGCGCAGGAAGCTGGACCTCAGCGAAGACTCGTCTGTCCTTGGAGCATCACAGGAGTCACAGGAGTAATTTCACTTTTATGGCAAAGAATAAGTCCTTTTCCTGGTCTTTTCAGTAAAATACCTCAATATAAACAAAGGCGGCGGAGAAAAATGTAAATTTTCGATGGAAATTTCAGATGGCACTTAGATATTTTTGCATCTGCACTCTTCATATACATATATAGATAGATAGATAGATAGATAGATAGATAGATAGATAGATAGATAGATAGATAGATAGATAGATAGATAGATAGATAGATAGATAGATAGATAGATAGATAGATAGATACAGTTGAAGTCAGAATTATTACCCCCCCTTTGAATTTTTTTTTCTTTTTTAAATATTTCCTAAATGATGTTTAACAGAGCAGGGAAATTTTGTCTGATAGTATTTTTTCTTCTGGAGGAAGTCTTATTTGTTTTATTTCGGCTAGAATAAAAGCAGTTTTTAATTTTTTTTAAACCATTTTAAGATCAAAATTAAGCTGTATAGAAGTGTCTAGAAAAATATCTAGTCAAATATTATTTACTGTCATCGTGGCAAAGATAAAAAAATCAGTTATTAGAAATGAGTTATTAAAACTATTATGTATATATATATCCAAGCCTAACATCACATGGCCAGAAAGTGAATTATTTGTATATACATTGTTAAAATATTGGTGTCTGAGATGTAGCAGGTCCAGAGACTGTAGTGCACAGCATGACATTATAAGAAATTCACTTTTAATTTAACTAATAAGTGGTCACAAACAAATACTTTCTCAATTCAAACGAGTAGCGGATTGGACCCGGAAACAGTATTTCATACATCACCGATACATCACGACTTAACAAGTGGATAAAAGCTAAATAAAGATGGCTCGTTCACTGTGTTTCATCCAGTTTTGATGTCTCATATGTTCATTTCTTCACTTGAATGTCTAAAACAGACATTTGTTAAAAACGTGAATGCAGAGCATTTCACCTTACTGTACACAAGTACCAAAACCTTGCATTTGCAATAGAGCATGTGGGATACAATCACAATAGCTAACCACTAGCACTTAATTTCTGCTAAAGAAACAATCATGATGAAGTGTGAGTGTGTTCCTGAGGCTTAAACACTGAAAACAAAGAGTCTTGTTTCATATGGTTGCTGGAAGACTCTCTCTCTCTCTCTCTCTCTCTTTGATGACCAGCAATCATAAAATGGCAATCATTTTTTTAACATCTGTAATTACATCTTTACCCTTTTGGCTGGCTATTATTTGGCACTGTCTTTTTGCAGATCTTTGGAAGACAGCAGAGAAAAAAAGAAACAACGTATCTAACAAGCTTTTCAATCCTCCATATTCAGTAAATAAAGCAATGTGTGCATTCACACGAAACTGTCAAAGATTTTGTAGATGGACATTCTGTGGAATAACATGTGCAGATGAAATCATGCACAAAAAAAGTGCTCATTTTGATTTCATTATGACATTACCTTTTAAAAGGCAACGCAGTTTCCTCCGGGTGCTCCGGTTTCCCCCACAGTCCAAAGACATGCAGTACAGGTGAATTGGGTAAGCTAAATTGTCCATAGTGTATGAGTGTGAATGAGTGTGTGGAAGTTCCCAGAGATGGGTTGCGGCTGGAAGGGCATCCGTTGCGTAAAATCGTGCTGGATAAGTTGGCGGTTCATTCCACTGTGGCGACCCCGCAAGGGACAAAGCCGACAAGAAAATGAATGAATTACCTTTTAAAATAATAATAATAATGCAAAAAATAAAGTAGACACATTAACAAAGAAACATACAATTTAATCATTATGTTCAACTCTGCCTATTGTGACAGAGCTACAAAGTTATCTTTTTTTCTGTCAAAGCATTACACACAGCTGTCAGATGGTCCATTTCCTGTGCAATAGGTCTTTTTGTTCAGGCATTTGCATGGGCACTTTGATAAACCGTCCTGCCGCAGTTGGATTTCACATTCCATATCTCACCAATCGCGGGGCCAATTTGGTCTCTCTTCTTCCCTGATTTACGAGCGCAGACATTAATTTAAGAGCTATTGTTCTCCGCTAACGGACCCCTCCCACCCATCTTCCCGCTGCTTCTATGCCATGTTCCCTCTCTTCTTGAGCACTGCTGCCTATCAATCAGTGAAGGAGCTGGAGAGATTGTTATCTCACTCACAGTATTAACCTTCAGAACCTGACTGCTGTCTCTACAGCATAATTAAGATGAGAGAGCGCGAGGACTGAGTTAATTGATTAAACCTGTTTTGATGATGTCGGAATGGTTTTGCAATTTTGAGACAAATGGGTTTTACGAGGGCCAATGTTTTTAGTAATAGGCCAATAGTAATAAGCCAGACGCACAAAGACCTCCTGCTCTCCAATTAAACCACATCCAGTCTCTCGTTCCTTTTTCTCACTCCGTAGTGTTTGATCAGAATGCAGAGAAACAAACATCTCATTATCAGTTATCCCTGAACTGGAAATCGGAACACTTCCCAAATAAGACACTGTAATTTAAATGGCATCTGCGCTCATGTTAGTCCGTTAGGTTTCATCTGTGCTAGATGTTTGGCATTGGCTTGGTGTGTACCGGCCCTTAAGGTCAGGATCACAGCACCCAAGTAGTAGCTAGTCCTTCTTGCTCCTCTTCAGGATGTGGACCATTATCAACTAGTAGGTGTACTAATAAAAAGAGAATCTTCTAATGTCAAAATGCCGGTCACACTTTATTTTGACGGTCCGTTTGTTGAATTTAAGTTGCATTGCAACTAATTATCATTAGATTATAAGTAGACTGTTAGGTTGGGGTTAGGGTTGGGGTTGGGGTTAGGGTAAGTTGACATGTAATTGCAAAGTTTCTTATAGTCAGTTAAATGTCTGTTGAAGGACTGTTAAATGTCAGTATCAACAGATATTAAGCAGACAGTCTACTAATACTCAAATGGACCATCAAAATAAAGTGTTACCAAAATGTCTAATGTTGGAGCTCGATCATAATAAAAACAAGTGAGTCGGCTTCATCTTATTAAAAATGCCTATTTACAAGTACTAGGCCCAGAGTTGAAAGACTTTCCTTAAACGGATCCTGAAAAATCAAAGCTATAGAGGACAGAAACAGCACATTCAGCTCATTGTTGTTTATTTCATGGCCTTAGTTCACATGCATTTGTGAATCTTCAGTAGTTTTCTGTTTTTGTCTCACCCAGGATTAACATGTGTTTTCAGTGATCGTAAGTGCTCAGCCAAGACACATTAGAGTCTCCATCTGCTATTAGCATGTGTTCAGATGCGTCTCTCATGACCACTTGTGTTCAGATTTGGTTAAGACCCCTCCCTTTGTTTCTGTTACAGTCCACATCACTTGTGAGCCGTGTGCAAATTCCCTTCAATTCACTTAATTTCTATAACGCCTTTACAATATACAGTGCGTCAAAGCAGCTTAACGTAGATAATATTCTAGTAAATTGAAACTGCTTCAGTCAAGTTTCCACAGATGAAGTTCAGTGTAATTCATTCATTCATTCATTCATTTTCTTTTTGGCTTAGTTCCTTTATTAATCTGGGGTCGCCACAGCAGAATTATCCGCCAACTCATCCAGCACATTTTTACGCAGCGGACGCCCTTCCAGCAGCAACCCATCACTAGGAAACATCCATTCACACTCATTCACACACATACACTACGGACAATTTAGCTTACCCAATTCACCTGTACCACATGTCTTCGGACTTGAGGGGGATACCGGAGCACCCGGAGGAAACCCACGCGAACACAGGGAGAACATGCAAACTCCACACAGAAACGCCAACTGACCCAGCCGAGGCTTGAACCAGCGACCTTCTTGCTGTGAGGCGATTGTGCTACCAACAGCATTATCTTTATTATTATTATTTGAGATGCAGATCAGTGCAAACTATTTTTCACAATTTAAAAAACAAACCCCCGACACATTTTGTCTTGGCATCTTTCAGGAGGGATCAAAGGTTTATTAAACCCTTTGAAATTCGCACCCTGCTTTTGAAGGAGTGTTCAAATTTTATTAAATAAACAAATCCATGTTACTACAGTAAGTTTAGGAGCAGGAAAGCAAGTGAATATAATGGATGGCAACTATCGAACAATTTTGACAGTAACCTGTGTACTTTTTGTACATTGTGGCAAAATATGACCAGCTTGTTGAGCCTTTTCCCCTATTTTCTCATTATTGACAATGCTTTTTTTAATACCAGGTGTGAACAGGGCACTCTTTCCAGTGACTGTCTTATTTCTGCTTAGGGGGTATAATTGTGACCTATAAAAAGCTAACTTTAAGGGCACCTAGGTTACCCCTTTTTCCAGATTTAATATACGTCTTTTATGTCCCCAGAATATGTCTGTAAAGTTTCAGCTCAAAACACCCATCAGATTATTGATTATAGCTTTCACTAGTTTGTATTTTATAGCTCTCAACAGCTTTTTGCTGTTTTTGTGTACTGTGCCTTTAAGGCTAGTCCTCCCCACCCACCGTTCCCACGCGCCTGTCAGCGTGCCTCAGTCTCCACCCTCGGCTGCCTCAGACAACTGACAGACATAAAAGAAGCAGATCTCACGTAATGTTTGTGAGAATTACTACAGTAAGAACTTTACCAATGATTATTTGATGCATTTGTTGTGGAGCTGCTACGACGAGTCACACACAATGTTGTTACAAAGTTCACACATACACACAGACACACAGCGCGGACATTTAGCTTTGCACTGTCTTTGCACGCAAATGTGACAGGATACAGGTTAGTATCCACTGCTGTTTGGATATCTGTTACGTTAATGTACAAAATAAACCTGATTTAACGTCCACAAACCGGGATTGAAGCGTCTTCTTGTATAATTGTTCTGACACGCGGCTGTGGTGACGAAGTAAATCTGAAGTAAATCGCCGTAATTTATAACAAACATGCGCTGTTTTAAATCATTTAAAACTTGTAAAACTCACTCTTGATCACATTTGATGATGATTGATGATCCTAGCAAACTGAACAGACCTTTTATTCCCGGTTGCTTTGCGCACATCCTGTCTTGTTGAAAGGACTATAAACGTTACTACGGAGACATGTTAATACCATAGACTGTAAAAGATATGGACGTAGTATATGGACGTGACGTCACCCATAGGTTTATGAAGAACCCAAAAGAAGCTACCAGAAGGCGTGGCCAACCGCCGCCATTTTGTTCACGCGTCATCACACCAACCCCGGGCATACCATACAAGGGCAAAGAGGCGGAGCGTGAGCGGAGCTACAGACGCATGCTGGCATTCTGCTTAGACGGGCTTTCCTATGAGAGAAACGCTTAATACTTCATCACCTGCGACTCGTTTGTGTTCTGACCGCATGTGCTTGGTTGTACACTTTATCAATAAAGTGTTTAGACTTTTAAAAACACTGTTTCATAAGCAACGTCATAAGTGCAATGCTTAGTGACTCAATGCATTACACATTGAGCCACTAAGCATTGTGCTTATGACGTTTTTCAACAAGAGGAATGTGCGAATTACTTCCAAAAACTTCAGATATAGTCTGTTCTTCAGATGACTGTTCTAGAGCCTACAGCTAATCAATCTGTCAGATTCTGGAGTGCATTACAGCTCTAAAGAACATTATAAATGATAAATGATCTTAAATAAAACAAATACATTCATAGCGATGGTATATAATTTCACTCACCTGGCAAATGGTGCACAATTAAGTGCACACAGCATGCCATATCATCTGATAATTGTAGGAAATAATTCCAAAAGGCAACTGACTGTGTAAAGTCACATAAAACAACACAAAAATACGATGAATATGCCGAGATCAGCGGCTAATCAGCCGTAATCAGCTGAGGTGAAGTGACGGCGACCAGCGAGACCTAGCTGTCACTCAAGTGGCCACGCCCTTAATTATGCAAACTTAATATAACCTAATATAAAGGAAACGGATGAGAAAAAATTAACCCCCCTCACAGTTGTCACGAAGGGTAATATTAGCTATATGAACCAAAATCGTTCTTTGTACCAGGCTGTAAACACCTTTTTTAATGCTGTAAAGTTGGCCATTCTAGCAGTGGGCTCAATAGAAATTTGCTCTATTATGGAGCCAGGACTAGCGGAATTTCAATGAATTGCAGTTTCAGTTACTTCCGTATTGGCTTCCCGAGGGAGAGCGGGAGGTTGCCGCTTGGTTAATACGCAGCTGTCAATCAATTCGGTGGGCGGGGGGACCGCACTCCTACGTCAAGTTGCGGTCGGTCTCAAAATCGATCCAATTGGTCCACCGTTTTTATTTTGTTCAATTGAAAAAAAAGGACTGGGTGTGTTTATATCATCTCAATATGACGGTCTATACACTGTACCTACACATATGTCTGTCCAAACAGCTTGAAAAGTAGATTTTTCACCATAGGTGCCCTTTAACAGGAGAATGTTTGCATTTGGAGGTAAACTCTAAGTGCCTTAATCAGTCCACTTCAAATCATCTCATAAGCCATAATCATTAATAAACAAATAAAAATGTTTTCTGTCGTACGTTTACTTTTAGGAACATCTCTATGCAAAGTTTTATAAATGAGGCCCAAGGTCAGTTTAAATGTGCTTTATATCCTGACTTCAAAGGTCAGTTTTGCTGCCAAAGAACAACAAAGTGTTCACTTGGCTGGGATTGGAACTGCATAGAGATGCTTGTCCATCAACTGGACATACTCTGAGACTCTGCGCTGTTCCCACTGTCAGGCTGACTGCCGGTTGTTTGTTTAGTCTGCTCCTCAGGCGAGGGGGAAGGGGACGAGATACTCCCTGAGGGCAGGTAGCGAGTGACACCACTAATCGCTTGATTTAACTGTCAAGAACTGTCAACTCTACCAGCCCATGGAGAAAAGTCCTAAAAATACAGCTTTTGACTGAGCAGCTCTTTGACTGTCAGTGAGCTACAGTCCTAGGGAAGAAAAAAAAATGGCTTGAAAAGCCGATGATTATTTTGTGGGGAATATCCAACCAGACCTTGTCTTTCCAATGTGACCGAGAAGCAGGTTTTCCTCATCTGCAGCTGCATTCGACGGCTCGGAGACCTGACAAGTACACTTTTCTCCAGTTTCTATCTCCTGACTGATGCTGCGAAAGTCATTATCATGCAGATCTGTTGTTTTGCTCTTCCCTTTTTAGTAGCCGATGCATGACACGGAGTCAGACATCAGGACCCCGCAGTCCTCGCTGTCTCTCCGAGCCCGAGGCCAAATGCTGAGTCAACAGAGAGAGGAGGTGTCTGCTTTAGTGGCGTCAGGCTGGCTCGGACACCAGTCCCCCTCCTGGTCACCTCCATTCCCTCTCTCTCTCTCTCTTTCTCACTCCCTCATTCCAATAATATCCAGCTGCAGACCCACATGATTCAGGCCACACCAGATTCAGATCACTAGATCCAAGCTTCCAAGTTTGTTGGATTTACACTGCAAGTAGGTTGATTAGTATCACAGCTGCAGCTAATGTGAATGTGCATACATATACAGTAGGGTCAGTGTTGTGACACAGTACAACAATAAACACTAATACATTTATTTTGTGAGGGGTAGGTTTAGAGTTGGGGTAGGCGTACATGTTAATAAAACACAACTTGTTACTGTGAGATTGGGTTTAGGGTTGGGGTAGACATTAATAAAACACAACAGGTTACTGTGAGGTTGGGTTTAGGGTTGGATAGGGTCTCCCCTGACGGCACGCACTCACATTGCATTCGTGCCTGAGCACGCTTACATCATCGATGATGCACTGTTCAGTAAGAAGCGCTCTCGCTCAGCACAGTCGAGATTTCTTTATATCGTTTTAGTCGTTTGAGATGCTGCGACACGCAGTCAAATATTTCACCGAACAGATCAGCCACTTTAGACGCTCATAAAAAATCATAAAGTCCTTGTGCTGCAGGAATGAGGAGGTTTGCTGAAGGTGCAGCTGACGTGCAGTGAGGGGTTTGCGTCTTTAATAATCTACGACAGTTTGCGTTCATTGAACAATACGAATGATTAATAAACACACATGAAACAGTCCCTTAAAAGTCACATCTCGTCTTCAGTTTCCGGCTCAGGCGCGCTTTGCACTCACACTACAAGCTTGTGAACCGCCCAAGTGAACCGCGCTCTGGCACACCTCTTCCAACCGGGCCAGGGCCGGCAAACTGAACCATGCCTGAACCCGATTTACAGCACTCACACTTCTCAAACAATCCAGGATAGCAAAGTATCCGCCCTAATAAAACACATCAGGTTATATGAGGGTTAGGTTTAGAATTGGGGTCAAACTGGAGGTTAATAAAACATAGCAGCTTACTGTGTGGTTGGGATTAGGGTTGGGGTAGGTGTAGACATTAATAAAACAAACAGGTTACTGCAAAGCAGTGTTTTCCAACCCTGTTCCTGAAGGCACACCAACAGTACACATTTATAACCTCTTCCTTATCAAACACGCCTGAATGAACATTAAAAGAGACTCCAAAACCTGAAATGAATGGGTTGGATAAAGGAGACATCCAAAATATGTTGTGTTGGTGTGCCTTCAGGAACAGGGTTTGGAGGCCACTGTTGACTGACTGATTGAGTGACCGACCAATCGATCCCCAACCCACCCACTTCCCTAATCCCAATGACAGTGTTTTGAAAAGCAATCCAGAAAAAGAAAGGCCCTCGCAACAGCCTGATTTTTACTGTGTTTTTAGATTTTACCACATTCTCACCACGTTATTTACTTGTTTGTTTTATTTTTTGGCTTTTGTGTTACCTGCTAGAACCGTTTTTTATTAGACTCGAACCTCGTCATCACGATCAACTCCGCTCTGCGTCTCAAATCCTCTGACCTATGCGACATAGCATAGTGTGTGTACGCCCTAATAAAACACATCAGGTTACTGTGAGAGGTAGGTTTAGAATTGGGGTAAAAATAGAGGTTAATAAAACATAGCAGGTTACTGTGTGGTTGGGTTTAGGGTTGGGGTAGGTGTAGACATTAATAAAACAAACAGGTTACTGCAAAGCAGTGTTTTCCAACCCTGTTCCTAAAGGCACACCAACAGTACACATTTTCAACCTCTTCCTAATCAAACACGCCTGAATCAACACATCAGAACATTAGAAGAGACTCCAAAGCCTGAAATGAATGGGTTGGATAAAGGAGACATCCAAAATATGTACTGTTGGTGTGCCTTCAGGAACAGGGTTGGGAAACACTCAACCCATGCCCATTCTGATTACATACCCCTATATACATTTCTGGAGAGCGCCAAACACGAAATCTCTCTTTTTGAAATTTTTCTTGCGAGTGCCATTCACGCTTGCTTTTCTCACGTAAATCCACCAGAGGCCACTGTCGACTGACTGACTGACTGAGCGACCGACCAATCGATCCCCCACCCACCCACTTCTCTAAACCCAACCGACAGTGTTTTGAAAAGCAATCGAGAAAAAGAAAAGCCCTCGTGGCAGCCTGAATTTTACCATGTTTTCAGATTTTACCACATTCTCACCATGTTATTTACTTGTTTGTTTTTTGTTTTTGTCTTACCTGCTTTCTAGAACCGTTTTTCACAGAACTCAAACCTCGTGAACCAACTCTGTTCTGTGTCTCAAATCCTCTGACCTATGCGACGACCCACTGGACAAACTGGTTACAGCGGAAAAGCCACCCACACGGAGGTAAGAGGTTAGCTGGTAAGCATGAAAAGGAACGGTGTTATACCGTCCAGTAGCATTTATTTTAAAGACAAAATGCAGCTGGATTTTTCCCCCTAATTCCCTGCACTGACCACCACAAGGGGCATGTGTGCTGCAGGGGGCACTGGCTTTGTCCACCTTTTTTAATGCATGATTGATTATTAGGTTAAATGGGATTTTACATGGCTAGAATAAAAGAAAAATTGTAAATGCTGCCATGGTCAATTTTACAAGGGCGCTTAAGTTTTTTTTTTTTTTTTTTTTTTTTTAAGAATGCCTATACATTGCATTGAACACTAATATCTCATAAAATAACTAGTGAAATGGTATATACTGTCATCATGGCAAAGACAAAACAAATTGCTTATTAGAAATCAATTATTAAAACTATTTAAAAATGTGCTAAAAACATCTTCTCTCTATTATCAACACTTGGGGAATATGTGAAAACTTGTTAAATTTAGTTTTGTGTGTATGTGTATGAGTGAGTGAGATCCATATTAACTGTCATGGAGCCACGTGAGCCAGACTATGACTCAAGGTTATTATAGTTAACGAAAAAACATAAACTGAAACTTAAAATAATTGTCATTAACTAAAATAAAAATAAAACGAGAGTTTAAAAAAAAAACTAGAACTACTGAAACTGTATTGTGTACATACAAAACTAACTGAACCTAACTAAAATTATAGCAAAAAGCTCCTTCGTTTTCGTCTTAGTTAATGTATTTAATACATAATCTTACTGTAAGCCTTTTAAAAGTAAATCTATTTACTTCGCGCTGCAGGTGTTTGACCCTACTCAGAGTCTGTAGTCCTGCTGCCATTGGCCAGATCGAGCCGGTTCTCCTGTGATCCTTTCTGTTACTCCCGCGACAAAAACACGAGTCCACATGACAGCAGCACGGTGACAGCATTAAATACAGAGACTTAAAACTATTACTTTAACACATTTGTGCCCAATAATGAGTTTTATTTCTGTATCGCGATCGCGAACGAATCTTTTTAACTGGATCTTCTAAGTGAACCGGTTGAGCTAGTTCACCAAATCGAACTGAATCATTTGAGACGATTCGCGTCTCCAGTAGGCACTTATCCACAAACGACTTACTTTTTAACATGCCTAATACCCCCCTCTGACTTGAAATAATTCAATATATACTCTTATTCAGTTAAAATAGTAACGTTCACTCAGATTAAATTTGAAATGCGGTCGATAATACTGCGCATGCGTGATTCAGTGAACCAAACACAAACAGGACATGACAGTCTGCTGTGACTGAACTAAACTTGAATTTAAGCGCGGGTAAACCGAGAGCTTAAAGAGTAGTGTGTAACAGCTCTAAGTGAAGTGAAATATCCAGCTAAGGCTTAAATCTGAAAGTGGACAGTGTTTAAAACTATTGATTCATCTAAAAAAAGAGTCGACTCATAGTGGTTTAAATGAATCGTCTTGATAACGAGTCTTTAGCCGTTTCTGCGGGACCTGAATACCAAACATAATTGTTGCGCGCGCAAATTTAAACCTGCGGCCCCGCCCACTAACACAGCAGCAAAGACAAACAGATCCTGAAGTCATGAGTCATGAAGACGCTGTGCTTACCTGGATATTATTGCAAGTATGAGGGAAAGGAGTGGTTCAGAAATCTGCACACTTACAATGGCCGATTCATCAAACGTTTGTTAAAGGAAGGATCAGAAAAGACTACTGATGTATGAGACTTTATAGAGCTGGACAGGAACTATCAGTACACAGCTCATGGATTAGTTTCTTCCTCCATTTTGTAATGGACAGACAATACACCAGGCAAAATAAGGACAGTTTAATAGGCACACAGTCAAACAAAGGCAGGCTACTGCAAGCTGGGCTTCGGGCTGGTGCGCAGCACTGAAAAGGCTTACGAAGGCTCGATGTGAGCGGCGCGATGGAAGCCCGCATAGATAGCTTGTCAGAGGACAGAGGAGGAGCGCTGGTTAGCGCTACAACCCCCCGGCTGGGGATGTGATCGTTGGGCAAAGCAGAGTACAGGTAAGCCCTGAAAACCTATAACACTTCACGCAAGAGGTGCCACAGCAATGACTGCAAATAGAAATGATCTACATGTTTTGTTACTTGTAACCACTTGTACTGTATCAGGTTAACTCTTTATATTGTCATATCGCGTCTAATGCCACGTTGAACACGCGATGCGTGCTGCTTTGTTTACGGATTTAAATGCGTTTGTGAGCTCGTTCCACTGCCGTTTGTCGTTGCTATGGCCACCGTTAGCTGATCCTACACATGTGCAGCGGTCAAGGTTCCGAATAGTTTAGCTATTGCTGCTGTGTGGATTAATACTGAATGTGTGTCATAGTTAAGAATAGAGCAATATGCTGGTGTTTGACTGCGCTGCATTCGGGGATGAGGTGTCTGAATAACACTGACTACGTTTACATGGACACCAATAATTCGATTTTAATGCGATTAAGACAATACTCTGATTAAGAGTCTACCATGTAAACAGCCATTTTTGATTAATTTAATCAGATTAAGGTCATAATCGAACTAAAGAGAAATCGAATTAAGACTTGTGGAGTATGCCAATCTTAGTCACATTATTGAAGTGCAGTACAGACATGTAAACACCTTAATCGAACTATTACTGTCATGTAGGACTTTAAGCCGCTATTGCGACAGGTAGTCCACACACACACGCATGGCTGTTTGACACTCTGCACCTACCGAGTCAGTGCAGCCCACAGTATACCTGCATCAGGAAATGCGGAGGTTTTTTTTCTTTCATGCAGCATGCGGTATGAACTTCCATTAAAACAACACTTCCAGCAGTTCATAGTTGCATCTATTATCTCGTTTGTCACGGAGGACGTACATAAAAAGTCCCTGAATGAAAGTGAAAGTGAAACTGCAGTTAAAAGTCGACAAATTAAAAATGAAACACTCAAAATGACATGAAACTCCGGAGGAAATGTGCATAGCGCAGTGACGCAATGACGTTAATCGAATTATGTGCTGTAACATGTAAAACGCGATCATGAAAGGAACATTCAAAAAGCAACTCATGTAAACACCTTAGTCTAATTATTCTCTTAATTAGATAAAAGCAAATAATTCGATTACTGATGTCCATGTAAACGTAGTCACTGTTGAGAACCGGGTACTGTTTACTGTGGTGTTATTAAGTTTACCATGAAGCGTGTTTCGGGCGTCTGGTGCGATCAGATCCTATACCAATGTTGGCGACCTGGGGTTTTACTGTCTCGCGCTGAACGCTGTCGACCAATCGCAACAGGCTGTCATCGGTCCAATCAGCGCAGATTAGCTTCGCGCTAAGGAGGGGTTTGGGAACAAATGAATCGCTGAACGATTCATTTGGGAGTCGCTAGGATAATTAGGTAAAAATAAATTCATATTATAAGACTATGAAGGTGTTTTTTGACCTTGCATGCATATCAGTATGTTGTTGGAGACCCATAAAACTGAAATATCACTCTTTTTAATGTGTAATAGGGGCTCTTTAAATGAGAGGATCTGGCGAAAAAACGTAAGTTTATTTCACAACAGAAAATTGTAATGGAATTTAAATAAGTGAATCATGCTTCAGTTGGGTTGCAAAACTTTACTGTAAGACATTTTTCAATCATGGTGATTAGGGGTGTCAAAATAAATTTTTTCTTCGGTGCGCCGTGATGCAGACGAGGACAATTCGATATCGGTTCAGTAATAGGTCATAACCGGTTATTACGTACTGATGTCATTTATCTTCTATGTGCGATGTCACAGTAGAATACTATGGCGAAGGAGACAGGGCGAGTAAATAAAACTCTCCTACTACTTAAAAGGTAGATAATTATGCACAATTCAACTGCTTGTGAGTTTGCTGTAAAGTCTTTCATTGACACCGAAGAAGGCACAGCACACGAGCCGCTATTTCATAGGGAGATGCTGTAAAAATCCATCTCTGCCTCTCCCTCTCTCACTTTGGACATTTGACCCGCTGGCGTGTTTGTGAGGTAACTTTTCCTCTCCTCTTGGCTGTTAAAGCGATACTTGTGGATCCAGACACGAGCGTACCTGTGGTGCGAGTTTTCTGTCTATTATGGATTACCTGTGATAACCGCGTATTATGCGCATATAGACTGTAACCGCAGCTGTTCTTCCCGCGTCACTCATTGGTGAACAGCGGTTTCATTTCTAAAGCCAATCGCAGCCCTTTCTGTTGAGCGGGTGAAGACAATGACCAGTCACAGGGGTGTAAGACCTCATTTGACAGCACTCAAAAAGCAAGCGGGATAATATTTACATTTGTTTATTTGCTATAAATGCTCATGTTGTTCTGTGCATGTATTGAAGTTTTGTTTGATACATTAAAAAAAAAAGTGTTTTCTTTGAGCAGGTCAAATTAAAGGTACAGTTCATATATCTGACTGCCTGTATTAAAGGATAAAATTGTATTACAAATAGTATATAAATATTAATATATTCATAGATTTTAATAAAAAAAATTCTTGTGTTGTGAAGAAAAAATCTAATTATGTATGAAAAGCACCGTCAATGCATCGTGATGACATCGAATTGAACTGAATCGATGGCATGATAATCGTAACCGAACCGAACTGTGAGACCAGTGTAGGTTCACAGCCCTAATGGTGATGTTTAAACTGACTGAAATTATGATTTCTGACTGCATAATTTTGGTATGTTGAGTCCTAACATCAGCGTTAAATATCTGAACTTCCCATCACTACTGTGTATCTAACCTCAGAAGCAGCCTATGTACACATATTGTACTTAAGGCTGCTATCTTGTGTTGTATTTGAATTTGAGGATGGGTAGATGGTAGTGGTAGATGATAGTGTCCATGTGCCCTTTGAATACAGGTTTCAAAAAATGTATGGCTGAGTTTTTATTATGCAATATGTATTGTTGATTTTGAGTCTTGCACCTAACAAATATCAATATTTAGAAAAAAAAAAAAAAAAAAACTAATACTGAAACTAATAAAAACTTAACTAAAACTAAAAAATTTCAAAATATATAATAAAAACTAATAAATCTGCCTCTAAAAACGAATTAAAACTTAATGAATTTGAAAACAAAAAGTCAAAATGAAATAGAAACTAAAACTAATGAAAAATCCAAAACTATTATAACCTTGCTATGACTGAATATTGACATTAACCTGACTGAATAGTTTTTGCTTATTTTAGCCAAGAGCCACCAAACTGGGAAGAGACTGACGTCTAATGTCAATTTCATAATAGCCATAACGGATACCTCAACCAAATAATACATTTCAAACATTCAGTATTTAAAAACAACGTCAAACCTCTCCACCGGTCGGAAACCCTCATTGTATAAAGTCAACCTCCAGAATGTCCATGTTTTGTGCATTTGGGCCAGTCAATCAGAGAGGAACCGTTGGATTTCGGCAGTTTAATTCATTTCAGGACACAGTATCCATCATGCGGTCTGCGGAGAGGCTGCAGCTCAAGTAGCAGTAATGCTTTTCTCTCAAACTCAGCTCTGAAAAGGTCACAGAGTGTCTTTAAATCAAAGTAGGCCAAGTTGTGTCCTCCATTCCTGTGTTAAATGCCATTTGTGAGAGTACTGTACTGGTAAAACCAGATTCTGACTCCAGTAACTGTCCGATGTTTGGCTCGTTCCCACTTCTAAGCTTCAAAACCCGCAACCTTTCGGCTCTGAGCCCAGAGCTGTAACCACGAGCGCAGCACCACATATTAAGTGTTAGATGAGTACTGGAAAGAGCAGCTCTTTGTGCTTTTTCTTTCCTCTGGACCACAGATAGCCTGGCAGCATACATGCTAATATGAAAATTCATGTTGTCGCTGGTGTTGTGCTTGTACTGACTTTAAATTTAGACGTCAATGTCATATGGATTTAGACTGCAATGACGCAGATAGTCAGTTACTACCTAGTCCTGACAAGGCGACACATTTTCAGCAAGCAGAGCACTGCAAACATGTATATAGGCTACTATTTATTAATAAATATGTGACCCTGGACCACAAAACCAGTTGTAAGTGTAATTGTCTTTGGAAATTGTGATTTATACTAATTTGAAAGCTCAATAAATAAGCCTTCCAGTGATGTATGCTCTTTTGGGATATATGATTATTTGAATATTTGCAATCTGAGGGTGCAAAAACATCTAAGCACTAAAAAAATTGGTTTTAAAGTTGTCCAAATTAAGTCCTTAGCAACTCATATTTGTATTAAAGGAAAATAAATGGAATTTGCACTATTGATTTAGCACAAGTAATCCTTTATACACAGATGATTTCATTTTCAATTTCAATATCAAACCAACAAGTGGGGATAAAAGCCATTTGCAGTACATCCGATAAAGAAATTTATTAAAAATAACCTTAAAAATCAGATGTACACAAGTATTCACAGCCTTTGCTCAATACGTTGTTGATGCACCTTTGGCAGCGATCACAGCCTCAAATCTTTTTGAATATGATGCCACAAGCTTTGCACACCTGTCTTTGGGAATTTTTGTCCATTCCTCTTTGCAGTACCTCTCAAGCTCTATCAGGTTGGATGGGAAGCGACGATGTACAGCCATTTTCAGATCTCTCCAGAGATGTTCAATAGGATTTAGGTCTGGGCTCTGGCTTGGCCAATCAAGGACATTCACAGAGTTGTTGTGAAGCCACTCCACTGATATTTTGGCAGTGTGCTTTGGGTCATTGTCCTGCTGGAAGATGAACCCTCTCCCCAGTCTGAGGTCAAGAGCACTCTGAAGCAGGTTTTCATTCAGGATGTGTCTGTACATTGCTGCATTCATCTTTCCCTCTATCCTGACTAGTCTTCCAGTTCCTGCTGAAGAACATCCCCACAGCATGATGCTGCCCCCCACCATGCTTCACTGTAGGGATGGTATTAGCCTGGTGATGAGTGGTGCCTGATTTTCTCCAAACGTAACGCCTGGCATTCACTCCAAAGAGTTCAATTTTAGTCTCATCAGATCAGAGAATTATATGGTTATGGTCTGAGAGTCCTTCAGATGCCTTTTGGCGAATTCCGGCAGGGAGTGGCTTCCGTCTGGCCACTCTACCATACAGGCCTGATTGGTGGATTGCTGCACAGATGGTTGTCCTTCTGTAAGGTTCTCCTCTCTCCACAGAAGAACGCTGGAGCTCAGAAAGAGTGACTATCGGGTTATTGATCACCTCCCTGACTAAGGCCCTTCTCCCCTGATCACTCAGCTTAGATGGCCAGCCAGCTCTAGGAAGAGTCCAGGTGGTTCAAACATCTTCCACTTACGGATGATGAAGGCCGCTGTGCTCATTGGAACTTTCAGAGCAGCAGAAATTTTTCTGTAACCTTCCCCAGCCTTGTGCCTCGAGACAATCCTGTCTCGGAGTTCTACAGACAATTCCTTTGTCTTCATGCTTTGTTTGTGCTTTGACATGCACTGTCAACCCTGGGACCTTATATAGACAGGTGTATGCCTTTTCAAATCATGTCCATTCAACTGAATTGACCACAGGTGAACTCCAATTAAGCTGCTGAAACATCTCAAGAATGATCAGTGGAAACAGAATGTACCTGAGCTCAATTTAGAGCTTCACGGCAAAGGCTGTGAATACTTATGTACATGTGATTTTTCAGCTTTTTTATTTTTTTATAAATTTACAACAATTTCAAAAAAAAATGTTTTTTCACATTGTCATTATGGGGTATTGTGTGTAGAATTTTGAGGAAATAAATGAATTTAATGCATTTTGGATAAAGGCTGTAACATAAAAAAATGTGGAAAAAGTGAAGCGCTATGAAGACTTACTGAATTCACTGTATTCTGTCTTCACACCAAACAAGTAATGAAGTATTTGCGTGAGCACATTGCAAATAAGTCAATGCAAATGTGAGGACAAAGGCAGAACCGTTGTGCACATCCCATGGTGCGAATGACACAAAATGTGTAAAGGCACAGAATTTGCCTCAATCATGTCTTGCTCGTTTGGTATGAACCCAGCCATGTTAGCCAAACAGTAGGGATGGCTGACGTTTCGACACAGTGTCGAGATCCCGAAGCGCAAGTGTATCCAAAACACCCAGGTCACGTGACTAAAGCAATTCAAAGCGTTTCTTTGCTGGAGCTGTTCCAGACCAATATAATAAAAATACCACTAGGTGTCAGTGTAGAGACGGGTTTCGAAATGTTTTTTGGCACATTTGCTTCGATTTTAGTTGCTTCAACTCCGAAGCCTGATTGAGTGTGGTTCTTAAATAGTGTGTGTGTGTATAATGTCCCTCAGCTGTGTCAGTGTAATCAGTGTCCAGATTTATAGCAGGTGCAGTGTGCAATCTGTGCAATGTATGCTGGGCAATGTAGTCCGGGTAATAGGCTGGTGGAGTGTACATATAGCTGGAGTGCCCTTAAGAGAGGCTGTTTCTAAATACCAATAATGCAGAGAATGAACTTGGTTTCTCCTGGAGACCGGTATTCACAAATTACCTCAGAAGAACAAACTTAGAAGACCATGAGAAAACAAAACATGTTCTTTGAGAGATTAGATGCTGCGATCTTCCTGATGGTCACATGATCTTCACACATTTTAACAAAAAATATTTAAACATTATAACATTCATAGGACATTCATTCATTTTCTTGTCGGCTTTGTCCCTTGCGGGGTCGCCACAGCGGAATGAACCGCCAACTTATCCAGCATGATTTTACGCAGCGGATGCCCTTCCAGCCGCAACCCATCTCTGGGAACTTCCACACACACATTCACACACTATGGACAATTTAGCTTACCCAATTCACCTGTACTGCATGTCTTTGGACTGTGGGGGAAAATCGGAGCACCCGGAGGAAACCCACGCGAACGCAGGGAGAACATGCAAACTCCACACAGAAACGCCAACTGACCCAGCCCAGCCGAGGTTCGAACCTGCGACCCAGCGACGTTCTTGCTGTGAGGCAACACCACTACCTACTGCGCCACTGCGTTGCCCATTCATAGGACAATGTATAGAAAATATATATCATCCTTTATTTAGCCACTATGATTTGGAAAGGCTGCTGCACTTACAAATCTGCATTCGATGCATCCTTGAACACATCAGGGTTCTAATATGTGTCCTCTATTCTTGTCCTGAGTATTGGAACTGAACTTTGGCACTTGTTGATGATGCTACACAAGAACACAAGATTGCTTAAGAGCGCATATTAAGAAACAGCCAGAGTCTTATGAGCACTCTAGCTGATAACCGTAACACAATGACAATGTATCTAATATCTTTAACCAAAAAATTAGTACAAATTTGAATTAATCAAAAAAATCTTGAGTACTACTGTCAATTAATTTACACTGTGTCTTTTAGGAAATGTAGGTAAATATTACTAATATGCACTGCTATTTAGATTACTTGCTAGGATTTAATAAGGAAAAGTCACGTACCTGAAACATTGAAATAGTTTTGTAACTTGCTATTAACAAACTATTTACCCGCCAACTTTATATGCGAACTATATCAATGCTCTGTTTGGTGTAATAAATACAGTTTGGTTCATCATACACCACTGAGATGCACAACTTGGAATATACAGTTGATGTCAGAATTATTAGCCCCCCTTTGAATTTTATTTTATTTTTTAAATATTTCCCAAATTATGTTTAACAGAGCAGGGAAATTTTCACAGTATGTCTGATAATATGTTTTCTTCTGGAGAAAGTCTTATTTGTTTTATTTTAGCTAGAATAAAAGCAGTTTTTAATTTTTTAAAACCCATTTTAAGGTCAAATTTATTAGCCCCTTTAAGCTATATATTTTTTTCGATAGCCTACAGAACAAACCATGATTATACAATAACTTGTCTAATTACCCTAACCTGCCTAGTTAACCTAATTAACCTAGTTAAGCCTTTAAATGTCACTTTTAGCTGTATAGAAGTGTCTTGAAAAATATCTAGTCAAATATTATTTACTGTCATCATGGCAAATATAAAATAAATCAGTTATTAGAAATGAGTTATTAAAACTATTATGTGTGGAAATGAGTTCAATAAATCTTCTCTCCGTTAAACAGAAATTGGGGAAAAAAATAAACAGGGGGCTAACAATTCAGGGGGACTAATAATTCTGACTTCAACTGTAGGTGCGGTTCATATGAATTACAGTTATGATGTTTTATGATGCTTTTTTCGTTTTTTACACTCTCTCCAGTCACGTTATGGTTCAGTTGTTTTGTAAATGCCATGTGTGGATATTTTGTGCTTCACTGAATAAAGTCACGCAGGTTTACAACGACATAAGGGTGAGTAAACAAATCTTTATGCTCTTATTTAACCTATAAACAATCCTTATACAGTAATTCTGAAAGACTGGGAAAGGGTTTTCAAAATTGTTGAAACGATGACAAACATAATGACAAATGCCATATCTTACTTCGTTATTTTTGCTTCTAGTGCAATTATTACAGAGCCCCTATTATGGGTTTTTGAGAATGATCTTCCATGTAGTGTGTAACAGCTCTAAGTGAAGTGAAATATCCAGCTAAGGCTTAAATCTGAAAATGCACAGTGTTTAAAACTATTGATTCATTTAAAAAAAAAGTCGACTCATAGTGCTTCAAATGAATCGTATTGATAACGAGTCTTTAGCCGTTTCGGCGTGACGTCGATACGAAACTTGGGCCAATTGTTGCGCGTGCAAACCCGGGAAAATTGAAACCTGCGGCTCCGCCCACAAACACTGTAGCAGATCCCGGTTGAATCAAGTCATGAAGACTTGCTCAGCTGGATATTACTGGAAGTGTGAGGGAAAGTTAGTGTTATTTTCTCTACCCAAAGATGAAACTGTGAAGAGTCAGTGGTTGAGGTTTATTTTTGCAAAAATGCCTCAGCATTATAGCCCAATCTTGTGCTGTTCCTGTCATTTGTTTAAGGGATTTTACAGGAAATTACGGGAGTTTTCCGAGATAAATAACAAAATGGGAGGGTGGCTGGAGATGGGTCTAAAATACGGGAGACTCCCGGGAAAACAGGAGCATTGGCAGGTATGCTCACTTATACACTATGCACTCTGACTACTTTAATATTGTTGATAAGCCGTGCTGGGCGAACGTGCTGAACGCTGTTGCAACAGGACCAATCAGCACAGATTAGCTTCGTGCTAAGGACGGGTTTGGGAACAAATGAATCACTGAACGATTCATATGGGAGTCGCTGGGATAATTAGGTAAAAATAAACACATAATATGTGACAATGAAAGTGTTTTTTTGACCTTGCATGCAGATCAGACTGTTGATAATCAAAAATTGACCCTTTTTAATGTACAGGGTGGGCCATTTATATGGATAAGCCATAATATATTACATAGACAATTGCCTTCAGATGACTCCAAAGATAAAAGTCTAAGGGGGTCAGATCGGGAGACTTTGGGGGCCATTCAACTGGCCCACGACGACCAATCCACTTTTCAGGAAACTGCATTCAGGAAACCATTCCCATTTTATTAAGGTGTATCCATATAAATGGCCCACCCTGTATAATAGGGGCTGTTTAAAAATAAGTAAATAAATAAAATAAATTAAGCATTTTCTAGTTTAAAATTTAAGCAATTTTAGTGTTTTATTTTTATTTACTCTACGAACGTTTTACTTATTATTAAATAAAAAAAAAAATCTCCCTTAAAAAAAGCTTAATAATTTGCAAGTGGGGTAAATAAAATAATGTTATTTCAAACCAAAAACAAGATTATTTTTACCCCAATGGCAGATTATTTTTCTTAAAATTTTTAATTTAATTTTTAATTCTTAATTTATTAGTATTGTTTCTGAAACAGGGCAACTCAGTGGCGCAGGTAGTGCTGTTGCATCACAGCAAGAACGTCGCTGGGTCGCAGGTTCGAACCTCGGCTGGGCTGGGTCAGTTGGCGTTTCTGTGTGGAGTTTGCATGTTCTCCCTGCGTTCGCGTGGGTTTCCTCCGGGTGCTCCGGTTTTCCCCACAGTCCAAAGACATGCAGTACAGGTGAATTGGGTAAGCTAAAATTGTTCGTAGTGTATGAGTGTGAATGTGTGTGTGTGTGGAAATTCCCAGAGATGGGTTGCGGCTGGAAGGGCATCCGCTGCGTAAAAAATCGTGCTGGATAAGTTGGTGGTTCATTCCACTGTAGCGACCCCGCAAGGGACAAAGCCGACAAGAAAATGAATGAATGAATGAATGTTTCTGAAACAAAACAAATATTATTATTAATGTAAGAACCTTTCAATATTTGGACTAGACACAAGAAAAAAATGTAAGAAAAGTTTTTTTTTTCTAGTTTGTGCACAATTTATATTTGAGATGGGAGTAAATTCAAGACCTGGGAGATGATACAGTGCAGTATGTGGAATAACCTGGCAATCGATTTACATTGTGTCTTTCAGAAACTGTGCTGTAGCTGAATAGCACTAGCATGTGCTTCTACAGTATTTGGTTCCATATTTATTTCAATTGTATTATTTTCTACTTGGCCAATTGCTGAGATGTCTAAATTAGCACATGCTACAAAAAGAAGTTGCTCCATTTGTGGCAAAAGTACTGACATATTTAAAGCATTTCATTTGTGTCTTTCTTTTTGTCTTTTCACTGTCTGAAGCAAACATGAGCTCTCCTTGAACTCCGGCCAGTTTTGTAAGTTTGCAGGGTGATGTTTGCGACCCCTCGAGAGGTCACAGAGGTCCTATAAAAGACAAAGTCAGGATCAATTGCACGGTGTGTGGTGGTGGTGGGGGGATATGAATTAAATGCAAGGGATATTTAAGGCAAGGTTAGCCCCTTTATCCGTGGCAGTAAGAGGAGTCCTGATAGTGGTTATTCTGAGATTTTGCTTAGGAGGCACAGCTAAGCACATTCTCCTGCTAACGCTCTTTATATTCAAATGCCTTTTATTGGAGGGTGTGGCCGCACAAGGTGAGACATTGTACAAGGTTAGGCTGCTGTTACATTTTATTGGCGCAGGATAATTATAACCACACGCATGTGCTCCCGGGGGGATCGCAATGGGCTTCTCCCTATGGAAAACATGACGCTACTGTAGTGCCCTGGTTTCAAAACTTCACGCTGGTCGCCTACAAAAACTAGAGCTAATGTATGGCTTAGAATGCTTAGGAGACGGCACGGCCAGGCTGAAAAGATGATCTGAAGATGATTTCGTTTTTTTTTTTTCCAGATAATTATAACGTCTGCGGCCTCATCTCCAGATACCTTAGATTTCCAGTTCGTCACAAATGTGACTTGGAAAAACATGACCAAAAAAAGTTTGGAGATTACTCTAAAGTGGCCCTGCGGTGAGCTAAATGTTTCTGTATTTACAGAAAGGGTTTAGTTACAGATGAGTGACATGTTAAATCCGTCTGTATCTTTATGTTTCAGTCTTGCTCTCTCGGTTTTTCCTCTCTGTTGCGCATACACACACACACACACCCAAAAGTGCATGATGAAGAAAAAATGCTTTGGCGGGTACACAGGGACTTTGGGTAGTTTGTGTTCCTCCTATTTAGTCTTCTCCAAGTAGGCATCACTGGAGCCCGGAGACCTCCATATGGGAGGGATTTCACTGCAAGTTGGTTGGGTTTAGGGTTAGTGTGGGTGTAGTAGATATTAATAAAACACAACAGGTCACTGTGAGTTTGGGTTAAGGGTTGGTGTAGATGTTACTAAAACACAACAGGTTACTGTAAGATTGGGTTTAGGGTTTGGGATAGGTGTAGACGTTACTAAAACACAACAGGTTACTGTGAGGTTGGGTTTAGAGTTGGGGTAGATTTAGACATTAATAAAACAGCAGGTTACTGTGAGGTTGGGTTTAGAGTTGGGGTAGATTTAGACATTAATAAAACAGCAGGTTACTGTGAGGTTGGGTTTAGGGTTGGGGTAGATTTAGACATTAATAAAACAGCAGGTTACTGTGAGGTTGGGTTTAGAGTTGGGGTAGATTTAGACATTAATAAAACAGCAGGTTACTGTGAGGTTGGGTTTAGAGTTGGGGTAGATTTAGACATTAATAAAACAGCAGGTTACTGTGAGGTTGGGTTTAGGGTTGGGGTAGATTTAGACATTAATAAAACAGCAGGTTACTGTGAGGTTGGGTTTAGAGTTGGGGTAGATTTAGACATTAATAAAACAGCAGGTTACTGTGAGGTTGGGTTTAGAGTTGGGGTAGATTTAGACATTAATAAAACAGCAGGTTACTGTGAGGTTGGGTTTAGAGTTGGGGTAGATTTAGACATTAATAAAACAGCAGGTTACTGTGAGGTTGGGTTTAGAGTCGGGGTAGATTTAGACATTAATAAAACAGCAGGTTACTGTGAGGTTGGGTTTAGAGTCGGGGTAGATTTAGACATTAATAAAACAGCAGGTTACTGTGAGGTTGGGTTTAGGGTCGGGGTAGATTTAGACATTAATAAAACAGCAGGTTACTGTGAGGTTGGGTTTAGGGTCGGGGTAGATTTAGACATTAATAAAACAGCAGGTTACTGTGAGGTTGGGTTTAGAGTCGGGGTAGATTTAGACATTAATAAAACAGCAGGTTACTGTGAGGTTGGGTTTAGAGTTGGGGTAGATTTAGACATTAATAAAACAGCAGGTTACTGTGAGGTTGGGTTTAGAGTTGGGGTAGATTTAGACATTAATAAAACAGCAGGTTACTGTGAGGTTGGGTTTAGAGTTGGGGTAGATTTAGACATTAATAAAACAGCAGGTTACTGTGAGGTTGGGTTTAGAGTTGGGGTAGATTTAGACATTAATAAAACAGCAGGTTACTGTGAGGTTGGGTTTAGAGTTGGGGTAGATTTAGACATTAATAAAACAGCAGGTTACTGTGAGGTTGGGTTTAGGGTTGGGGTAGATTTAGACATTAATAAAACAGCAGGTTACTGTGAGGTTGGGTTTAGGGTTGGGGTAGATTTAGACATTAATAAAACAGCAGGTTACTGTGAGGTTGGGTTTAGGGTTGGAGTTGGTGTAGACATTAATAAAACACAACAGGTTTCTGTAAGGTTGGATTTAGGGTTGGGGTAGGTGTAGAGGTTAATATAACACAACAGGTTACTGTGAGGTTTGCTATAAGGTTGGGGTAGGTCTAGACATTAATAAAACAGCAGGTTACTGTGAGGTTGGGTTTAGAGTTGGGGTAGATTTAGACGTCTCTCTCACACACTCTCTTTCTCATACATGCATATTATATGACTCCATATAAAAGCCAGAAACTACCATTTTCGGCACTGTAACTGATGATCAACAGTAAAAATTAAAAATTTGACCTCTTCCCATCAGGGAAAACCACCAACAACCAAGAAAACATGATTATATGGTGTCATGGCTTAGCAATTTAAAAAATGTCATTATAATGGAAGTCAATGAGGCAAAAACAGCCGCCAACATAATGAAAGTGTAGTACTGTAAACTACAAAACCCAGTCACCAAAAATCATTCCATTTTCTCAAACATAAAGAAGGTTGTGGCCAAATTAAGCCTCAAAATCACCCCACACAAGGGGTGAATAAAAAAGGTAGACTTTCTACCATGCTCCGCTCACCTGACTTTTGTCTTCACTTACCATATACAGTTGAAGTCAGAATTATTAGCCCCCCTGAATTATTAGCCCCCCTATTTATTTTTTCCCCAATTTCTGTTTAACCAAAATAAGATTTTTTCAACACATTTCTAAACATAATAGTTTTAATAACTCATCTCTAATAACTGATTTATTTTATCTTTGCCATGATGACAGTAAATAATATTTGACTAGATATTTTTATAAGACACTTCTATACAGCTTAAAGTGACATTTAAAGGCTTAACTAGGTTAACTTGGCAGGTTAGGGTAATTAGGCAAGTTATTGTATAACAATGGTTTGTTCTGTTGACTATCAAAAAAAATATATAGCTAATAATTTTGACCTTAAAATCGTTTAAAAAAAATAAAATAAACTGCTTTTATTCTAGCCGAAATAAAACAGATAACTTTCTCCAGAAGAAAAAATATTATTAAACATACTGTGAAAATTTCCTTGCTCTGTTAAACATTATTTGGGAAATATTAAAAAAAATAAATAAAATTCAAAGGGGGGCTAATAAATCTGACTTCAACTGTAGCTGCTTCATTGTGTATGAATGTGTATGTCTGAGCGAAAGTGTGTTGCGAGTAAAATCAGCAGTGTATTTGTGTTGTTGAAGAACACAGTGTTCTTCCTTGTTCGATTAGCAGGGCATCGTGGACTCGGGTCCTTCACAGCAACACTGTTTTTAAGTGTCATATTTCAGCAGTCCTCCTTACCACACGCAAGATATCTTACAGAACTAAACTTGATGTACAGCCAGAAGGACAAGAGAGCGTTAGGACATTAGTTTATAAAAGACAGTTCCGTCATTATTTACTGATGCTCATCATTAATTATGCTTTCCTCATCCTCAGATTGTTCTAAACCCTTATGAATTTTATGTTGAGTAGAACATTAAAGGCTTTTACATGAAATAAGAGTGGACGGTGCTGTAATGAACCAAGAAATGAATCATAAAAAGCATTCCACTATTGTGTTGTCTGAGACAGAGCTCCTGACTGACATTTGAGGTGCCATATGGTGAGATATTAATAATATCTAATAATAATCATTCATTCATTCATTTCGGCTTTATTAATCTGTAGTTGCCACAGCAGAATGAACCGCCAACTTATCCAGCATATGTTTTACGCAGCGGATGCCCTTCCAGCTGCAACCCATCACTGGGAAACATCCATACACTACCATTCACACACATACACTACGGACAATTTAGCCAACCCAATTCACCTATAGCGCATGTCTTTGGACTTGTGGAGGAATCCCGAAGCATAATGAGATGGTATGACTGAGGTGTTACTTTAAGGTGGTTTACGAGGACGTGCCATGTGTCCTTGTAATTCTAAATGCTTAAAAATCATACCTAACAGCTTTTTAGTGTAAAATAGATTACGCCTATGTCCTCGTAAACAATACATACAAGTGTGTATGTGTGTGTGCGCACTAATATCAATGCAAAGAGTGCTTGTGACATAATTTAGATATGGTGAGTGAATGAAGGCAGATGAGTTCCCACTGTCTGTTCTGTTATGTCAACATGCCCTCATATTTACTGTACTCTCACTGCGCCCTTCAGTCAATACAGGGGAACCTTTCATACTGCAAACAATCAGGCCTATGTAAACAGCCCTTAGCCATGGCTCTTAAACACAGAGAGATCAAACATCACAGACCCATGATCCCTCTATGAAATGTTCTGATTAATATCTTACACTCATCCTGAGAGGCTCATCTTCTAGATTTTTTAACGTAGAGTTCCATGCCCATTTTCCACCTTCTCCCTGACCCATACATTTAAACAGGATGTTTTTGTTACAGTACCTTGAAGACGTCTGTATACAACAGAATTGTAGGATTTTAACTATGTTAAACAGTTTGTGGACAGCAAACCAGACCTAGTAACCTCCAATGCTTAGTGTGAGGTTATCCCACTGAAAGTAGAAGACGGGCATACTTTAGAGCAGGGGTGTCCAAGCTCGGTCCTGGAGGGCCGGTATCCTGCTGACTTTAGCTCCAACTTGCTTCAACACATCTGCCAGGAAGTTTCTAGTATATCTAAGAGTTTGATTAGCTGGTTCAGGTGTGTTTGATTAGGGTTAGAGCTAAACTCTCCAGGACACTGGCCCTCCAGTACCAAGTTTAGACACCCCTGCCCCCCTAGAGCCTGACCTAAGTTTTTTGTGGTGGTCTGATGGCAATATCAATATTAATATATATCGGCCAGTATTCTTTATGTGAATATTATAATACAGTACCAATCAAAAGCAAACTTATATATATCATTCAGTTGTGGTTTAATGTGACCGAGGTTTGTAATGGAGGCAGGGTACTTACAATTACCTTCATTATCCAAAATCAGTTAAATAAACAGCAAGGAACCTGATAAAATAAACAAAGTAGCTAGTAACTTTCTACATATCTGACAGTAATAATAATAAATAACACTAATGAATTTTTTTTTTTTTACAAATCCTGCTGTGTGTAAACGAGGAGTTGAATGAACATTAACACTCATTTGCTTTTTTCAACATGCTCTTTTAATCCTACCGATGCAATCTCACCCGAATTTGAGTTAGTGGCTAATTTGTAGGATCTCATTTGTACATTTTAGTATGATTTACTTATCCCACAATGAGGGTTCAGTATAGGGGTTGGGTTTGGGGGCATCCCTGCTTTTAAAATTTTTATTTTTTATATGAATTAAACTGTATACGTTTGTACAGATTAGGCATTTTTCTGACTATACAAAGAATAGTTAGGTTTCAGGCTGGTCCCACATTTTTTATTACTGCCAATCGAACAAGAACAGATTATAATGCAGAAAGCACAATGTTTCAGCCCTTTTGTCTTGATAAATATTGCTGAAAACCCTTTCTGGTCGGCCCCTTGAACTGGCTACTGTTGTGATTCCACCTCTCCAGTCGGTTGCCTCTTTTTCTATCTATGAGCCAGTGTAACCCCTCCGGTCCTACACCACCCAACCCCCTCCGAGCTGGGATCGAAACGGCGACCTTTCGCGTGGGAGTTGGTTGCTCTAACAAGGAGGCTAAAGACCATGGCCTCTAGCGTCTGTCACTAGAGCATCTTTAGAGGTCAGAGGAGTGAGGTTTACCTGCACAGCACTGCACAAGCTGGCCTACGCTACACTCACCCCCCTAAACCTCTCTCCCATCCGGATCACGGCACCAATGTAACCCCACCGGTCTCCAGTCGGTTGCCTCTTTTTCTATCTATGAGCCAGTGTAACCCCTCCGGTCCTACACCACCCAACCACCTCCGAGCTGGGATCGAAACGGCGACCTTTCGCGTGGGAGTTGGTTGCTCTAACAAGGAGGCTAAAGACCATGGCCTCTAGCGTCTGTCACTAGAGCATCTTTAGAGGTCAAAGGAGTGAGGTTTACCTGCACAGGACTGCACAAGCTGGCCTCCGCTACACTCACCCCCCTAAACCTCACTCCCATCCGGATCACGGCACCAATGTAACCCCACCAGTCCTATGCCACCCAACCCGCTCCGAGCTGGGATCAAACCAACGACTTTCCGCATGAGAGTCAGTTGCTCAAATAAGGAGGCAAAAGACTGTTGCTAGAGCTCCTTTAGAGGTCAGAGGAGTGAGGTTTACCTGCACAGCACTTTCACTAGCTGGCCTCTGCTACACCAGGACACATCAAACTGAAAAACTGTTGTCAGCTTGCATCTGGTCCCATCTGGACCAAAAAAAGCTGTGCATGAACACACCAAACGAAGGGAAGCCAACTGATACAAGAGTCCGTTCTGTGTCTGCGTGAGAACTCCACACAGAAATGCCAACTGGCCCAGCCGGGTCTCAAAACAGGGACCTTCTTGCTTTGAGACAACAATGCTAACCACTAAGACACCGTGCCGCCCCATGTGTAGTACCATTATTACCATATTATTACCATTATTGCAAATATTTGAAAAAATGTACTGAGATTACTGTCGGCTTCTTTGTGATCCTTCTTAACTTTAATTGTTTACTTGGTTATGTTACTTCAGTTTTTGTTCTTTGTCTTCAATGCGTTGCTGAATAACCAATAAAAGTGCTCTCTTCAGCCAACATCGATTTTACATGCTGATTCGGGTTACCTTCATCCGAAATTAATGAGAGGTGACCTGTGAACACAACAAACCAACTAGCTGGACCAATATCTTGACAAAGCCCAACGCCCGACCGTTGACTTTGTGTGTTCTTGTCTCAGACTGGCTAATTTATGTAGCCTACCCTTCGAGCTTTTCAAGGATCCCCTCCACAGGTCCCAAACCAAGCAAGCCAGTGGCAACAGATGGGAAGAACAAACCACTCAATTCACCAATTGACGTAAGTGAAGGAAAAAAAACCTCAAGAGAAAAGTAGGCTCAGTTGGGCACCACCATTTCACCTCTGGCCAAAGTACTTGTGCAGAGCTGCAGTCTAGGCACCGGAGGCTGGAGATCACTGGACGTCCTCGTGGAGAAGCTGCAGGTGTGAGTAGGTCACCAGCGGGTGTTCAGGCTGGCCCACGGGATCAATGCAAAGACTGGGGTCTTTCAGGAATCATGATTTCCACTCCTCCATGACCAGCACAGCATCTGCTCAGGATATGGCCTGGTCCAGGATTATGGATACCTCTAGAAGTGCTCTGTGGTTGGCATCATTTCTTCACAGGTCTTGGATCACATCATTTATTCTACCACAATACCATGGTGCAGTTACTGGTGCCTACTACCTTATTAAAAAAACTGTGGTAAATCCAAACAGAATAGCTTTCTAACTAGATTGCTCATGGCACAGTGGCTACGTTTACATGCAGCTAAATAATCCATTTGTAATCCGATTGATGGTTCAATTGGATTGAAAAACATTAATTTAAACACATAATTTGATTGTGTTCGATCTGATAGAGTTGGATTGAGATCAGATTGGAAGGGGTGGTTTACTCCTTTTGTTGTCCGTCCAACAGCAATAAAATTATCATGTAGATAATTGAATCCTACTACCTTTTCAATCGTTGATTGCTTTTCTTTGAATCTAAAGTATGACCAATTTCCCCTTGGCTAAATGCTAGATGGTCAAACAAGTTCATAGTCTTAACATGGTTCAGTTAAGAGTACCAAGGATTCTCTTGAAAGCCATGAGAATAAGAAAAATACTGATTTTGTCAGTCAATAAACTTAGTAGGCTTTTTCTCTGAGGTGAAAGTTCAGTAAAGATTCTCTAAATTGCAGTTCTTTTTATATCAAGTTTCCAGTGATGCCCCTGCATCTCGTCTGCTTATACTCTCTCTCTCTCTCTGGGAGTAATACTGTGCGGGTAATTACTGTGTTCTCTAAACTTAAAATAACAAGCATGGCCTAATTACAGCTCACTCCTGATTACACCATCTACACCAGGAGAATGAGGGGGAGAGAGACTGTTGCGTCTACGACCTCTCATTCTCACTTTACGTCATGGTTAGTATATATATTTAAATTGGTTTAACCAAGTGTGACCTTACTGCCAGCAGCACTGATTGTGAAAAGCCTTACAAATATCAACAGTTACAAAAGTAATACAAGCAAGCCATATTTCACTTCAGAAATCATTACATATACACGTTCAACATAATTAACCGCAATACCAACCAAATTAATTAAATCATGAATTTGTATTGTGGCGACACAGTGGCCCAGTGGTTAGCAGTCACCTCACAGAAAGAAGGTCGCTGGTTCGAGTCTCGGCTGGGTCAGTTGGCATTTCTGTGTGGAGTTTGCATGTTCTCCCCGTGTTGGCGAGGGGTTTCCTTTCGCTGCTTCGATTTCCCCCACAATCAAAACACATTTGCTATAGGTGAATTGAATAAACTAAATTGGTTTAAGTGTATGTTTGTGAATATGAGAGTGTATGGGTGTTTCCCAGGGTTGCAGCTGGAAAGGCATCCGCTGTGTAAAACATATGCTGGATAAGTTGGCGGTTTATTCCGCTGTGGTGACCCCTGATTAATAAGGGGACTAAGTCAAGGAAAATAAACAAATGGATGAATTTGTGTTGTTTTGATTTTAGTTGGTTTGTTAGATTCTTTTGATAAATGTATTATTTTACTGCCTCTTAATAATAGCTATATAGAAAAATCCCAATTGCCAATAAACATTTGCTTATAAAATGTGTTTATTGTGATAAACGAGCAGTGTAATGTTCGTTTGATATTATACAGAAAACTTTACAGTACACTCTCAGAAATAAAGCTACAGGAGCTGTCACTGGGGCAGTACCTTTTCAAAAGGTACAAATTTGTACATGAAGGGTTCATAATGGTACCTCAAAGGTACCTTAAGGTAAATTTTGGTACTAATATGCCCCTTTGAGGGACAAATGTGGATTATTTGGGTACAAGTATGTATATTTTGAAAAGGTACAGCCCCAGTGACAGCTCCTGTGCCTATATTTCTGAGAGTGTAGTATTCAATTCTGTGTTAAACCACTGTGAGTCATTCGAGCAAATCTTGGCACAAAGATTTGCCGATTGAATAAACAATCTTAAACCATACAGCAATCATAATACATTAAACATTTACACATATAATTAGGAACAATTTCATATTTCTGTGCATCGACAGTTGACCGTTCAATGGGGAAAAAAATATGCTGAAGTACTGGAATTTATCCTGGCAGAGAAATTTAGTACCTTTTCCCCATATACACTTCCTCTCAACTGTTCTGCAACACCAAAGCATATAAAAGATGAAATTAAACGCGCTGTGGTAACATGACTGTGATTTCCATAACATCACCAAAACGCATCAGCCGGTTTGTGCCGGGGAACTGCTGAGTCACTGCGCATGCTTTTAAAAAGGCAGAAATGATGGAAAAAACATTGGTTTTAGTTCTGTCTTAAAAACTTTGTTTTGCAGAACTAGTTACAGAGTCATCTTAGTAATGCTAATTAATCAGAGATACTAACATTGAGCCCGTGACTAAGTAAAAAAAAAAGCTGTGACTAACAGAATCTATATAAAAAAAATTGCAGATAAATAAAGTTGATTTGAGTTCTGTCTACAAATATTCATCAAGAATAAAAACAGACACACTGTAATGAAGTCAATATTAGAAATGCAGTAAAGTCTAAAGCAAGGCGTCCAAACTCGGTCCTGCAGAGCCGGTGTCCTGGAGAGTTTAGCTCCAACCTTAACCAAACACACCTGAACCAGCTACTCAAACTCTTACTAGATATACTAGAAACTTCCGGGCAGGTGTGTTGAAGCAAGTTGGAGCTAAACTCAGCAGGACACCGGCCCTCCAGGACTGAGTTTGGACACCCTGGTCTAAAGGGTTCAAGATTTGTCCAAATTTGCAATTTAGAGGTTGAACAGAATTGTTTCTTTACAAAGACTGCTTAATGCCTACTGGTGGCATAGATGCATTTGCACAGCTATTCATTTATTCATTTTCCTTGGGCTTTGTGCCTTATTTATCAGGGGTCGCCACAGCAGAATGAACTGCCAACTGTTCTGGTATATGTTTTAGGCAGCGGATGCCCTTCCAGCTGCAACCCAGTGCTGGGAAACACCCATATACTCTCACATTCAAACAGTAAGACCAATTTTGTTTATCCAATTTGCTTATACTGAATGTCTTTGGACTGTGGGGGAAACCGAAGCACCCGGAGGAAACCCACGCCAACACAAGAACATGCAGACTCCACACAGAAACGCCAAATGGCCCAGCCCGGACTCGAACCAGCAACCTTCTTGCTGTGAGGCGATAGTGCTAACCACTTATCCATCATCTGTACACTCCCCTGATGTTGTCACAGTGGCAAATATGAGTCAACAAGTGTGGAGCTCACACACATTCCAGAGACATCCATCTGTGTTTTCAGTCAGTGCGGTGTACATTAAAAGACATAAACTACGCAACACATTCTTACTCCCGACTCAATCAGGACTACCTCTTGTCACTGTTTTGATGGTCTGACTCCCCCTTCTAAGTCGTTTTACAATGTGCAGGGTCCTCTGATGCTTTTGGTTGTCCACATTATGCTAAAAATGAATACTTTCATAATTATTTTGGAGCACCAAACCCGCAAGAGGGGTCTGGATGCAGACCTGAAGCAGTGCAATCTGAGCTGTATCCAATGCTTTTTAATGCACTCACCTAACCCCACCCCTAACTCTACCCCTCACAGTGACATCACTAGCTCCATTTAGTGCATTGTGTCTGACATTGCATCACTGAGATATACAGTCTCAGCTTGCATCATCAAGGCTGCGTCCGCATACTATTGAAACCCACACCTAACCATAATCCTACCCACTTCTGAACAACATAAATAAGCAGTGGGCAAATAAAAGTGGAGTCACGTGTATTTATTGCAAAAACGACCATATAAAAGCAATACAAACAAGTTGTGTTGCATTCCAAGTCTTGTGAAACATACAATGTTTTTGTGTGAACAATGGAGTGATTTGTATGAGTTGAAAATGCTCACTGATACCCAATGATTCAAAAAGAGGCTCCAGCTCATTAACGTGATGTGATTGGTCAAGAGAAACAAAGGGAGCCGATAGCATTTGATGCGTTTAAGCTGCGGTCACACTTTTCTTCCCATTGACTTCCATTCATACGCACACAAATGTGTCAAACCGGAAACGCAAGGTCGTGCATCACTTGAGTGCGTGAGACCAATCGAGGATCAAAACATGACCTCTCTGGACAGAAATTTAAAATATGGAACAACTTTACTGAAGCCTCTCGACTTGACGGCTGGTCTCACACGTCCACCATATTTGTAGGTTCTTTACACTTTTTACCCAAATTTGTATCTTTTTTAACCCAAAGGTGTAGACGTTAATAACTATGATGGTTGGGTTTAGGGTTGGGGAAGGTGTAGACATTAATAACTATGGTGGTTGGGTTTAGGGTTGGAGTAGGTGTGGATGTTAATAACTGTGAGGGTTGGGTTTAGGGTTGAGTATGTCTAGATGTTAATAACTGTGAGGGTTGGGTTTAGGTTGGGGAAGGTGTAGACATTAATAACTATGGTGGTTGGGTTTAGGGTTGGAGTAGGTGTGGATGTTAATAACTGTGAGGGTTGGGTTTAGGGTTGAGTATGTCTAGATGTTTATAACTGTGAGGGTTGGGTTTAGGTTGGGGAAGGTGTAGATGCTTATAACCGTGATGGTTGGGTTTAGGATTGGGTAGGTGTAGATGACAATAACTTTTAGGGTTGGGGAAGGTGTAGACATTAATGGCTATGATTGTTGGGTTTAGAGTTGGGGTAGGTGTAGACGTTAATAACTATGATGGTTGGTTTAGGGTTGAGGTAGGTGTAGAGGTTAATAACTGGGATGGTTGGGTTTAGGATTGGGGAAGGTGTAGGCATTAATAACTATGACGATTGGTTTAGGGTTGGGGTAAGTGTAGATGCTAATAACCGTGATGGTTGGGTTTAGAGTTGGGGTAGGTGTAGACGTTAATAACTATGACGATTGGTTTAGGGTTGGGGTAAGTGTAGATGCTAATAACCGTGATGGTTGGGTTTAGAGTTGGGGTAGGTGTAGACGTTAATAACTATGACGATTGGTTTAGGGTTGGGGTAGGTGTAGAGGTTAATAACTGTGATGGTTGGGTTTAGAGTTGGGGTAGGTGTAGACGTTAATAACTATGACGATTGGTTTAGGGTTGGGGTAGGTGTAGAGGTTATTAACTATGATGGTTGTTTTATGGTTGAGGTAGGTGTTGAGGTTAATAACTGTAATGGTTGGTTTAGGGTTGGGGTAGGTGTAGAGGTTAATAACTATGATGGTTGGTTTAGGGTTGAGGTAGGTGTAGACGTTAATAACTGTGATGGTTGGGGTTTAGGGTTAGGGTAGGTGTAGACATTATTAACTGATTGGTACAGCACAATCTTGCCAACGATAGACTTTTGATGTGTGGGTCTCAATAACTTAATGTTATGCCTTTACTACAAGTTACAGCCCGATCAGACAGACCCTACTCTGACAGACAAGCAGACAAATATGAATGTAGATGCACGTATATTGATGTGAATGTAATCATTGACAGTCAAGGTGATTCTCAATTCCCCGGATAAGCCTGCATAATTTAGCGGTGTTACCTCGGAATAATTTGCTTTGGAGTGTCGTGACTGACCAATCAGAATCGAATATTGCAGACAGCTGTGTTAACAAGAACTAACAATGAATGACTGTATTTTCATGAAGTAACATTAACAAACACAATTGAATACTGTAAAAATGTATTGTTTATTAATTTTAATAAATACATTAACTAATGAAAACTTATTGTCATGGGTTAATGAAATATTTTACTGAAATACTTAAATACATTACAGTCACTGTCCGATTTGTGGTTATTATGTCTGTGTGTGTGTTTCGGTGTGACAGAGTCTGCTAAGACTGTTTATCTCTGTCTACACACACATCTCACTCTCATTTTTTCGTCGTTTGTTCCCTTCTCACCTTCTCCTCATCTGTTTATAGTCGCTTCCCTTTTTTTCAGCTGAATCACAAGGACATGGAAGAAATGGTTTCAAAGAGTTACGAAATCCTCAGACTCGCTCATGGTTTCGGTGGAAAAAAAAAAAAAAGAGTTTGGCAGTTTCGTGCAAGGCTGTTCTCACAGACAGTATGCGCTACTTTTGTCACGACTCCGGCTCAGTGTTTCTCCATCTCAATGGAAAGAGTGACGATGCAGAAATGGCAGAATGGGGAAGGGGTTCAGAGCAGAGGGTCATGACTGTGACCGCAAAACATGACACAGTGGAACAGATGTTTGATTTGTCAAGCTAGAGGGTCATATTGGTAAACCGTAATCTCTGCGAGAATTTGGTAACTTTTTGTAGCTTCCCTGCAGTCGAGAAATCCCAGATAATATGTGAATAAATCTAAATAAGCAGGCCCACACGAAAAGAACCTATATAAACATATGTTTTAATATAGGTTTTGATATCGGTTTTTAATATATGTGACATATAAAATTGGCCGTTTTCATATGTCACTTATATTAAAAACCTATATTAAAATATATATGTTTATATAAGTTCTTTTACAGTTTGTGTGTGTGTGTGTGTGTGTGTG
>LR812541.1:4816309-4866289 GCA_903798195.1 Danio kyathit | reverse complement strand
TTAGGACAAAAACTCCTTTTAATATGGAAAATATTCCCTCTGTCGCGTGTCGTTGCTTTTATTTAGAACAGAGTTTAAATCAATCGCTCCTGTACACAATCTGGCATCCTAGCGTACTTTTATTATGATCCAGGAGTGCAATACCTAGTTCAACCACTGGGTGTCAAACTTACATACTGCACCTTTAAATAAACAGCAAGGATCCTGATAAAATAAACAAAGTAGCTAGTAACTTTCTACATATCTGACAGTAATAATAATAAATAACACTAATGAATTTTTTTTTTTTACAAATCCTGTCGTGTGTAAACGAGCAGTTGAATGAACATTAACACTCATTTGCTTTTTTCAACATGCGCTTTTAATCCTACCGATGCAATCTCACCCGAATTTGAGTTAGTGGCTAATTTGTATGATCTCATTTGTACGTTTTAGTATGATTTACTTATCCCACAATGAGAGTTCAGTATAAGGGTCGGGTTTGGGGGCATGCCTGCTTTTAAAAATTTTATTTTTTATATGAATTAAACTGTATACGTTTGTACAGATTAGGCATTTTTCTGACTGTACGAAGAATAGTTAGGTTACCTCATGAGTTCAGGCTGGTCCCACATTTTTTATTACTGCCAATCGAACAAGAACAGATTATAATGCAGAAAGCACAATGTTTCAGCCCTTTCTCCTCTGAATGAGGTTCTATTGTCTTGATAAATATTGCTGAAAACCCTTTCTAATCGGCCCCTTGAACTGGCTACTGTTGTGATTCCACCTCTCCAGTCGGTTGCCTCTTTTTCTATCTATGAGCCAGTGTAACCCCTCCGGTCCTACACCACCCAACCCCCTCCGAGCTGGGATCGAAACGGCGACCTTTCGTGTGGGAGTTGGTTGCTCTAACAAGGAGGCTAAAGACCATGGCCTCTAGCGTCTGTCACTAGAGCATCTTTAGAGGTCAGAGGAGTGAGGTTTACCTGCACAGCACTGCACAAGCTGGCCTCCGCTACACTCACTCCCATCCGGATCACGGCACCAATGTAACCCCACCGGTCCTACGCCACCCAACCCGCTCCGAGCTGGGATCAAACCAACGACTTTTCGCATGAGAGTCAGTTGCTCAAATAAGGAGGCAAAAGACTGTTGCTAGAGCTCCTTTAGAGGTCAGAGGAGTGAGGTTTACCTGCACAGCACTTTCACTAGCTGGCCTCTGCTACACCAGGACACATCAAACTGAAAAACCAACTGTGTTGTCAGCTTGCATCTGGTCCCACCTGAACCAAAAAAAGCTGTGCGTGAACACACCAAACGAAGGGAAGCCGACTGATACAAGAGTCCATTCTGTGTCTGCGTGAGAACTCCACACAGAAATGCCAACTGGCCCAGCCGGGTCTCAAAACAGGGACCTTCTTGCTTTGAGACAACAGTGCTAACCACTAAGACACCGAGCCGCCCCATGTGTAGTACCATTATTACCATATTATTACCATTATTGCAAATATTTGAAAAAATGTACTGAGATTACTGTCGGCTTCTTTGTGATCCTTCTTAACTATAATTGTTTACTTGGTTATGTTACTTCAGTTTTTGTTCTTTGTCTTCAATGCCTTTCGATCGTTGACTTTGTGTGTTCTTGTCTCAGACTGGCTAATTTATCTAGCCTACCCTTCGAGCTATTCAAGGATCCCCTCCACAGGTCCCAAACCAAGCAAGCCAGTGGCAACAGAGGGGAAGAACAAACCACTCAATTCACCAATTGACGTAAGTGAAGGAAAAAAAACCTCAAGAGAAAAGTAGGCTCAGTTGGGCACCACCATTTCACCTCTGGCCAAAGTACTTGTGCAGAGCTGCAGTCTAGGCACCGGAGGCTGGAGAACACTGGACGTCCTCGTGGAGAAGCTGCAGGTGTGAGTAGGTCACCAGCGGGTGTTCAGGCTGGACCACGGGATCAATGCAAAGACTGGGGTCTTTCAGGAATCATGATTTCCACTCCTCCATGACCAGCACAGCATCTGCTCAGGATATGGCCTGGTCCAGGATTATGGATACCTCTGGAAGTGCTCTGTGGTTGGCATCATTTCTTCACAGGTCTTGGATCACATCATCTATCCTATCACAATACCATGGTGCAGTTACTGGTGCCTACTACCCTATTAAAAAATCTGTGGTAAATCCAAACAGAATAGCTTTCTAACTAGATTGCTCATGGCACAGTGGCTACGTTTACATGCAGCTAAATAATCCATTTGTAATCCGATTGATGGTTCAATTGGATTGAAAAACATTAATTTAAACACATAATTTGATTGTGTTCGATCTGATAGAGTTGGATTGAGATCAGATTGGAAGGGGTGGTTTACTCCTTTTGTTGTCCGTCCAACAGCAATAAAATTATCATGTAGATAATTGAATCCTACTACGTTTTCAATCGTTGATTGCTTTTCTTTGAATCCAAAGTATGACCAATTTCCCCTTGGCTAAATGCTAGATGGTCAAACAAGTTCATAGTCTTAACATGGCTCAGTTAATAGTACCAAGGATTCTCTTGAAAGCCATGAGAATACGAAAAATACTGATTTTGTCAGTCAATAAACTTAGTAGGCTTTTTCTCCGAGGTGAAAGTTCAGTAAAGATTCTCTAAATTGCAGCTCTTTTTATATCAAGTTTCCAGTGATGCCCCTGCATCTCGTCTGCTTATACTCTCTCTCTCTCTCTCTCTCTCTCTGGGAGTAATACTGTGCGGGTAATTACTGTGTTCTCTAAACTTAAAATAACAAGCATGGCCTAATTACAGCTCACTCCTGATTACACCATCTACACCAGGAGAATGAGGGGGAGAGAGACTGTTGCGTCTACGACCTCTCATTCTCACTTTACGTCATGGTTAGTATATATATTTAAATTGGTTTAACCAAGTGTGACCTTACTGCCAGCAGCACTGATTGTGAAAAGCTTTACAAATATCAACAGTTACAAAAGTAATACAAGCAAGCCATATTTCACTTCAGAAATCATTACATATACACGTTCAACATAATTAACCGCAATACCAACCAAATTAATTAAATCATGAATTTATATTGTGGCGACACAGTGGCCCAGTGGTTAGCAGTCACCTCACAGAAAGAAGGTCGCTGGTTCGAGTCTCGGCTGGGTCAGTTGGCATTTCTGTGTGGAGTTTGCATGTTCTCCCCGTGTTGGCGAGGGGTTTCCTTTCGCTGCTTCGATTTCCCCCACAATCAAAACACATTTGCTATAGGTGAATTGAATAAACTAAATTGGTTTAAGTGTATGTTTGTGAATATGAGAGTGTATGGGTGTTTCCCAGGGTTGCAGCTGGAAAGGCATCCGCTGTGTAAAACATATGCTGAATAAGTTGGCGGTTTATTCCGCTGTGGTGACCCCTGATTAATAAGGAGACTAAGTCGAAGGAAAATAAATAAATGGATGAATTTGTGTTGTTTTGATTTTAGTTGGTTTGTTGGATTCTTTTGATAAATGTATTATTTTACTGCCTCTTAATAATAGCTATATAGAAAAATCCCAATTACCCATAAACATTTGCTTATAAAATGTGTTTATTGTGATAAGCGAGAAGTGTAATGTTCGTTTGCTATTATACAGAAAACTTTACAGTACACTCTCAGAAATAAAGGTACAGGAGCTGTCACTGGGGCAGTACCTTTTCAAAAGGTACAAATTTGTACATGAAGGGTTCATAATGGTACCTCAAAGGTACCTTAAGGTACATTTGGGTACTAATATGCCCCTTTGAGGGACAAATGTGGATTATTGGGGTACAAATATGTATCTTTTGAAAAGGTACAGCCCCAGTGACAGCTCCTGTGCCTATATTTCTGAGAGTGTAGTATTCAATTCTGTGTTAAACCACTGTGAATCATTCGAGCGAATCTTGGCACAAAGATTTGCCAATTAAATAAACAATCTTGAACCATACTGCAATCATAATACATTAAACATTTACACATATAATTAGGAAAAATGTCATATTTCTGTGCATCGACAGTTGACTGTTCAATGGGGTAAAAATATGCTGAAGTACTGGAATTTATCCTGGCAGAGAAATTTAGTACCTTTTCCCCATATACACTTCCTCTCAACTGTTCTGCAACACCAAAGCATATAAAAGATGAAATTAAACGCGCTGTGGTAACATGACTGTGATTTCCATAACATCACCAAAACGCATCAGCCGGTTTGTGCCGGGGAACTGCTGAGTCACTGCGCATGCTTTTAAAAAGGCAGAAATGATGGAAAAAACATTGGTTTTAGTTCTGTCTTAAAAACTTTGTTTTGCAGAACTAGTTACAGAGTCATCTTAGTAATGCTAATTAATCAGAGATACTAACATTGAGCCCGTGACTAAGTAAAAAAAAAAAGCTGTGACTAACAGAATCTATATAAAAAAAAATTGCAGATAAATAAAGTTGATTTGAGTTCTGTCTACAAATATTCATCAAGAATAAAAACAGACACACTGTAATGAAGTCAATATTAGAAATGCAGTAAAGTCTAAAGCAAGGCGTCCAAACTCGGTCCTGCAGAGCCGGCGTCCTGGAGAGTTTAGCTCCAACCTTAACCAAACACACCTGAACCAGCTACTCAAACTCTTACTAGATATACTGGAAACTTCCGGGCAGGTGTGTTGAAGCAAGTTGGAGCTAAACTCAGCAGGACACCGGCCCTCCAGGACTGAGTTTGGACACCCCTGGTCTAAAGGGTTCAAGATTTGTCCAAATTTGCAATTTAGAGGTTGAACAGAATTGTTTCTTTACAAAGACTGCTTAATGCCTACTGGTGGCATAGATGCATTTGCACAGCTATTCATTTATTCATTTTCCTTGGGCTTTGTGCCTTATTTATCAGGGGTCGCCACAGCAGAATGAACTGCCAACTGTTCTGGTATATGTTTTAGGCAGCGGATGCCCTTCCAGCTGCAACCCAGTGCTGGGAAACACCCATATACTCTCACATTCAAACAGTAAGACCAATTTTGTTTATCCAATTTGCTTATACTGAATGTCTTTGGACTGTGGGGAAAACCGAAGCACCCGGAGGAAACCCACGCCAACACAAGAACATGCAGACTCCACACAGAAACGCCAAATGGCCCAGCCCGGACTCGAACCAGCAACCTTCTTGCTGTGAGGCGATAGTGCTAACCACTTATCCATCATCTGTACACTCCCCTGATGTTGTCACAATGGCAAATATGAGTCAACAAGTGTGGAGCTCACACACATTCCAGAGACATCCATCTGTGTTTTCAGTCAGTGCGGTGTACATTAAAAGACATAAACTACGCAACACATTCTTACTCCCGACTCAATCAGGACTACCTCTTGTCACTGTTTTGATGGTCTGACTACCCCTTCTAAGTCGTTTTACAATGTGCAGGGTCCTCTGATCCTTTTGGTTGTCCACATTATGCTAAAAATGAATACTTTCATAATTATTTTGGAGCACCAAACCCGCAAGAGGGGTCTGGATGCAGACCTGAAGCAGTGCAATCTGAGCTGTATCCAATGCTTTTTAATGCACTCACCTAACCCTACCCCTCACAGTGACATCACTAGCTCCATTTAGTGCATTGTGTCTGATATTGCATCACTGAGATATACAGTCTCAGCTTGCATCATCAAGGCTGCGTCCGCATACTATTGAAACCCACACCTAACCATAAACCTACCCACTTCTGAACAACATAAATAAGCAGTGGGCAAATAAAAGTGGAGTCACGTGTATTTATTGCAAAAACAACCATATAAAAGCAATACAAACAAGTTGTGTTGCATTCCAAGTCTTGTGAAACATACAATGTTTTTGTGTGAACAATGGAGTGATTTGTATGAGTTGAAAATGCTCACTGATACCCAATGATTTAAAAAGAGGCTCCAGCTCATTAATGTGATGTGATTGGTCAAGAGAAACAAAGGGAGCCGATAGCATTTGACGCGTTTAAGCTGCGGTCACACTTTTCTCCCCATTGACTTCCATTCATACGCACACAAATGTGTCAAACCGGAAACGCAAGGTCGTGCGTCAAGTTGCAAAGTTCATACTTGGTGAACTCTGACCTGCGAAATCGCATCACTTGAGTGCGTGAGACCAATCGAGGATCAAAACATGACCTCTCTGGACAGAAATTTAAAATATGGAACAACTTTACTGAAGCCTCTCGACTTGACGGTTGGTCTCACACGTCTACCATATTTGTAGGTTCTTTACACTTTTTACCCAAATTTGTTTTGTTTTTTTTACCCGAAGGTGTAGACGTTAATTACTATGATGGTTGGGTTTAGGGTTGGGGAAGGTGTAGACATTAATAACTATGGTGGTTGGGTTTAGGGTTGGAGTAGGTGTGGATGTTAATAACTGTGAGGGTTGGGTTTAGGGTTGAGTATGTCTAGATGTTAATAACTGTGAGGGTTGGGTTTAGGTTGGGGAAGGTGTAGATGCTTATAACCGTGATGGTTGGGTTTAGGATTGGGTAGGTGTAGATGACAATAACTTTTAGGGTTGGGGAAGGTGTACACATTAATGGCTATGATTGTTGGGTTTAGAGTTGGGGTAGGTGTAGACGTTAATAACTATGATGGTTGGTTTAGGGTTGAGGTAGGTGTAGAGGTTAATAACTGTGATGGTTGGGTTTAGGATTGGGGAAGGTGTAGGCATTAATAACTATGACGATTGGTTTAGGGTTGGGGTAAGTGTAGATGCTAATAACAGTGATGGTTGGGTTTAGAGTTGGGGTAGGTGTAGACGTTAATAACTATGACGATTGGTTTAGGGTTGGGGTAAGTGTAGATGCTAATAACCGTGATGGTTGGGTTTAGAGTTGGGGTAGGTGCAGACGTTAATAACTATGACGATTGGTTTAGGGTTGGGGTAGGTGTAGAGGTTAATATCTGTGATGGTTGGGTTTAGAGTTGGGGTAGGTGTAGACGTTAATAACTATGACGATTGGTTTAGGGTTGGGGTAGGTGTAGAGGTTAATAACTGTGATGGTTGGGTTTAGAGTTGGGGTAGGTGTAGACGTTAATAACTATGACGATTGGTTTAGGGTTGGGGTAGGTGTAGAGGTTAATAACTGTGATGGTTGGGTTTAGGATTGGGGAAGGTGTAGGCATTAATAACTATGACGATTGGTTTAGGGTTGGGGTAGGTGTAGAGGTTAATAACTGTGATGGTTGGGTTTAGAGTTAGGGTAGGTGCAGACGTTAATAACTATGACGATTGGTTTAGGGTTGGGGTAGGTGTAGAGGTTAATAACTGTGATGGTTGGGTTTAGAGTTGGGGTAGGTGTAGACGTTAATAACTATGACGATTGGTTTAGGGTTGGGGTAGGTGTAGAGGTTAATAACTATGATGGTTGGTTTAGGGTTGGGGTAGGTGTAGACGTTAATAACTATGACGATTGGTTTAGGGTTGGGGTAGGTGTAGAGGTTAATAACTATGATGGTTGGTTTAGGGTTGAGGTAGGTGTAGAGGTTAATAACTGTGATGGTTGGGTTTAGGATTGGGGAAGGTGTAGGCATTAATAACTATGACGATTGGTTTAGGGTTGGGGTAGGTGTAGAGGTTAATAACTGTGATGGTTGGGTTTAGAGTTAGGGTAGGTGCAGACGTTAATAACTATGACGATTGGTTTAGGGTTGGGGTAGGTGTAGAGGTTAATAACTGTGATGGTTGGGTTTAGAGTTGGGGTAGGTGTAGACGTTAATAACTATGACGATTGGTTTAGGGTTGGGGTAGGTGTAGAGGTTAATAACTATGATGGTTGGTTTAGGGTTGGGGTAGGTGTAGACGTTAATAACTATGACGATTGGTTTAGGGTTGGGGTAGGTGTAGAGGTTAATAACTATGATGGTTGGTTTAGGGTTGAGGTAGGTGTAGAGGTTAATAACTGTAATGGTTGGTTTAGGGTTGGGGTAGGTGTAGAGGTTAATAACTATGATGGTTGGTTTAGGGTTGAGGTAGGTGTAGACGTTAATAACTGTGATAGTTGGGTTTAGGGTTAGGGTAGGTGTAGACATTAATAACTGATTTGTACAGCGCAATCTTGCCAACGATAGACTTTTGATGTGTGGGTCTCAATAACTTAATGTTATGCCTTTACTACAAGTTACAGCCCGATCAGACAGACCCTACTTTGACAGACAAGCAGACAAATATGAATGTAGATGCACGTATATTGATGTGAATGTAATCATTGACAGTCAAGGTGATTCTCAATTCCCCGGATAAGCCTCCATAATTTAGCGGTGTTACCTCGGAATAATTTGCTTTGGAGTGTCGTGACTGACCAATCAGAATCGAATATTGCAGACAGCTGTGTTAACAAGAACTAACAATGAATGACTGTATTTTCATGAAGTAACATTAACAAACACAATTGAATACTGTAAAAATGTATTGTTTATTAATTTTAATAAATACATTAACTAATGAAAACTTATTGTCATGGGTTAATGAAATATTTTACTGAAATACTTAAATACATTACAGTCACTGTCCGATTTGTGGTTATTATGTCTGTGTGTGTGTTTCGGTGTGACAGAGTCTGCTAAGACTGTTTATCTCTGTCTACACACACATCTCACTCTCATTTTTTCGTCGTTTGTTCCCTTCTCACCTTCTCCTCATCTGTTTATAGTCGCTTCCCTTTTTTTCAGCTGACTCACAAGGACATGGAAGAAATGGTTTCAAAGAGTTACGAAATCCTCAGACTCGCTCATGGTTTCGGTGAAAAAAAAAAAAAGAGTTTGGCAGTTTCGTGCAAGGCTGTTCTCACAGACAATATGCGCTACTTTTGTCACGACTCCGGCTCAGTGTTTCTCCATCTCGATGGAAAGAGTGACGATGCAGAAATGGCAGAATGGGGAAGGGGTTCAGAGCAGAGGGTCATGACTGTGACCGCAAAACATGACACAGTGGAACAGATGTTTGATTTGTCAAGCTAGAGGGTCATATTGGTAAACCGTAATCTCTGCGAGAATTTGGTAACTTTTTGTAGCTTCCCTGCAGTCGAGAAATCCCAGATAATATGTGAATAAATCTAAATAAGCAGGCCCACACGAAAAGAACCTATATAAACATATGTTTTAATATAGGTTTTGATATCGGTTTTTAATATATGTGACATAAAATTGGCCGTTTTCATATGTCACTTATATTAAAAACCTATATTAAAATATATATGTTTATATAAGTTCTTTTACAGTTTTTGTGTGTGTGTGTGTGTGTGTGTGTGTGAAAGAGAGAGAGAGAGAGAGAGAGAGCGCGAGCGAGAGCATACACTCTTACGATGACAGATGTGCATCTGTGGTATCTGTTAGAAGTTTTGCAATTGATGCAATGCGTTAATCTGAATGCGCATTGCGTTAATGCCACATGATGCGGGTTACACACTGGTCGCAAAGTGAGGGGGGAGGGCAGGACACCCTCTTAATACAATAGTGAGGGAAACACCGTTGAAACGCTGTCCATGGACATGCAGAGTGTCTAAGGTTTACAGCTGATTTTTGGAGATGTTGCTGAAGAATTAGGGTCCCTGGAACAAATAATATTCTAAAATATAGAAACTGAATGGATGGATATTATATCGTAAAGATGCTATAATATGAAGTATGAAGGATCAAATATGTCGGAATGAAAAAGTGCTGTAATGATTAAGCGGCAGTGGTATTTTGCATAGTAACACAGCAGTCATTTGTCCTTGTTTGTCTGTCCAAGTGAAAACAGTAGAGTGCGTAATCTGATATATGAAATATTATTTCCAGTACACATCAGAGCAAGCAATCACTGGAAAGGCTTAATTGCAGTGAGATTAATGTACTGCACAAAGGGAAATAATAACAATACTTTGGTTTGTTTTTACTGCACACACACACACAAAACCGGACTAAAGCATGACAATTGCTTGACAATTTCAAAAGTCAAAATATTTCTTTGAAAAGTTGAGAAAAATAACATTAATTTGTCTCCTTACTCCCATAAGTCTGTCCCTACAAAGAATTCATTCATTTTCCTTCATCTTTGTCCCTGATCGGTGGTCACCACAGCAGAATGAACTGCCAACTACTCTGGTTTATGTTTTATGCAGTGGATGCCCCTCTAGACACAACTCAGAACCATGCTGGGAAACACCCATACACTTTCTCATTCACACACATGCTATGGCCAATTTAGTTAGTCCAATGCACCAATACCACAAGTCCTTGGACTGTGGGGGAAACTGAAGCACCCGGAGGAAACCCACACGAACATGGGGAGAACATGCAAACTCCACTCAGAAATGCCACCTTGCCCATCCGGCACTCAAACCAGCGGCCTTCTTGCTGTGAGGTGACAGTGCTAACCACTGAGCCTCACAGAGATGAAGGATAGAGAAATTGTGGAACTTTCCATCAATTCAGTCGGCAGGAGAGTAGTGTAGAATGTTGGTGTAGTTCGAGTATAGTTCAGTTTAGTATAAAGGCCACTGTTGAAGTTCAACAGATCATTGTTGCAACTCAAATGTCACTGCTGAAAGCCGATCTTCTGAAGAGCAACTCCACCGATGCGCAGGTCCACCAGTCCCAGCCAAGTAAACACAAGGGGATAGTGGCAAAGAACCAAAATCTCACAAATTGATGCAAGAGAAGAGAAAAAATCTCTGGAGAAACCAGGCTCAGCCAGGGTGACCAGTTCTCTTCTGGCCAAACACTGGGCAAAACTGCAGTCAACGATGTTGGAGGCTTGAAAACGATGAGTGTCCGTCATGGAGAATAATAATAATTACTTACGTTTACATAGCGCTTTAATGGCAGCCATATTGCGCCAGACATCACACCACACACCAGCTGATTGGTGGAGAGAAGACAGAGGGATGAAGCCAATTATGATATGTGGATGGTTAGGAGGCTATGATGGACAGGGGCCAGTGGGCAGATTTGGCCAGGATGCCGGGGTTAAACCCCTACTCTTTTTCCTGGGATTTTTAACAACCACAGATAGTTGGGACCTCGGTTTAACATCTCATCCGAAAGACGGCACTCACTGAGCACTATAGAGTCCCCATCACTATACTGGGGCATTAGGACCCACACAGACCGTAGGTTGAGCGCCCCCTACTGGTCTCACTGACACCACTTTCGGCAGCAACCTAGATTTCCCATGTGTTCTCCCATCCAGGTACTGACCAGATGCAACCCTGCTTAGCTTCAGCTTCAGAGTTGCAGAGAGCTAGCTGCCGGCAAAAGATACTGGAAGATGTTTAAATACCTGTTTGTTTATTTTTTCTTTCTGTTGCCTCTGTCTTTTATGTTAATTGCTTACATTTGTCATCAATGTTAAATAAAAGAGTACATACAGTATACAGTAGTCAGTATGTGAAGTGGATCAAAAAAGTTTTTCAAAAGTGCCCTAAGACAAGAATAAGTCTGGTCCAACAGGACAATTTTGATTAAAGGTTTTGATCAAAATGTTGATTACTGTAGACATTTTGGTGCCATGTCCTAATCTGGCTACACAAATTATGTAAATCACTGAAGCTGTGAAATTAGTTTTTTGTTTTAACCGCATGCAGAATTTAGTATGTGTAAGTGTGCGCTCTCAACAAAAGTCTCTAATATAAAAGCTTCCGAATGTCCATTGCATTCATAAGCTCATCAGAAATGTATGAGATTGGTTACAAAGCTTGGCACTGTAAAAGGCAACCTGATACAACATGCACTTCATTCATTCACATTTGCATTCAGACACTCTTTATTCATTTTTGCATTTCACTTTATTCGTAACTGTACCATAGTGCATCGGTTTTCTGCCATATTCCTGGAACAGCCCCAGCAATGTACATTTACTTTAGGTCTTGGATTGGTGTAGTGTTGTGAAACTGGGACATTTCTGCACCCTTATCTTGAATTCAAGGGTCATTTTGGTTCATTTTGGTGGGATCTCTGCCACAATCCTCTGTTAATGTACAACCCTGTTCCCTGCTAACTTTTAAACCAAACCTACATGCATGCATGTTAAATAATTAGAGTTGGGTTCTTTGGACTAAAACACTTAAAGGGGTCGTCCCTCAAATGTAAATATATTCACTTTTTACTCTCAAGTGATTCTAAATCTTTTAAGAAAGTTTCTTTTCAGAAGTTATTTTGAAAGCTGATAACCTGTAATCATTATCTTTGATAGAAGGTACAACAAATAATGCATAAGTCAAGTTCAGCAGATGAAAGCAAACAAGTTTGGAACACGAAAAGGATGAATAATTGATGACAGAATGTTAATTTTTGGGTGAACTATACCATTAAGTGTTATTTTTTTTTGTATTTAGTTAAGGATAGATTTAGTTTTATTTGGTTAAATTTAGTTTTGTACTACAAGGATTAGGGCTGTGTATTGGCAAGGGCCTCGCGATACGATACATATCGCAATATATGGGTCACGATACAATATATCGCGATATAGCACGATACAATAAATATTGTGATATATTGCAATAGTTTGTATTAGTATGTGTGTCACATTATATTGACAACTTGATAAAGTCGGCAGATAAATTAAAATTCTAATTCCAATTTATTTTCCATCCATTCCAATTCATTAAAACTGCACAGTGTGATTGAACAGAGAACTATGTATATTGCAAAGCTTACAAATGGCATTTATTTTTTGTCTAATTCAGTACTCCCTGGTATAGCGTTTAGGGTTGGGATATGTTAACCAATTTGGCATCGTACGATGTCTAATGTGAAACATGGCGATGGACCATGGCATCATTGTCATAGGGGGAGGTGAATTAATTATTTATGAATAATTAATAAATTCATAACTAATTAATTATTTGTAGCCTACCGTTTCAACTACCTGACCCGCATGGCCTTTGTTTTACTCATAACCAAATCATAAATAAATAAATAAATAAATAAAGATAATTTACACACAAATTACCACCTGTCAATCACTTTTTTTTCCCGCGGGACTCTGGCATGACTAGGCAGAGTGAACTGTGCCGTTGTGGCGTCCACACTTGCTTGGTAAAAAAAACAACCAACAGTAAAAGAAACCAACCAACAGTATCTGAGGCTTTCACTAAAATTACTTGGTGCAAGCGTGAAAGCGAAATACTGAAGCAGTGTACTGATGCTGTGACACGTTACCTGAGAGAATCAAAAGACAGAAGAGTCGTTAGATAGAGACGAGATTAATTAAATATCACGTTTAACAACTAACTTATAGTGAGATGCGATCCAGCGGTACATCCTTGATAAACTGTCCGTACCAATGACTATAAAATATACAGTCCGTACACTGTTCTCTGAGGCTCAGACGAGCGCATGACAGTGTGTGTGTGTGTGTGTGTGTGTGTGTGGCTGTGACTGTGTGTGTGGTCACGTGATGTGCGTTTTCAGCAGACGGAGGGCTGTTCAGAAATGCCAGATGAAACGCCAGTTTAGATGTGGATCATTTTCGTTCTAAAATGCCATTTTAAAACTAAGCTGTATCAGTGTAAACGGGGCCTGAGTGTGTGTTTTTCACGAGCGGGTTTGCAACGGGGGCGGTGCGGAGGATCAGTGATGCCGCCTCAGCATCATGATGTCTATAGGCCATCGGCGATGGACGATAGCATTGTTTATCGACCCAACCCTAATAGCGTTAAAACCAAAGTGCAGCCACACGTCAGCTCTAAAAGCTTGAGGCACCTTTATATTTTATGCCATGATCACTCTTGCTTACTTCTGATACAGTACCACTTGGCGTTTTCTTGATCGTTAACGACATCTACAAGAGCGAAGGAGGAGGTCATTTGGCACAACTTGAATCGATACTTGAGGTTGGACTATCGATACACTATCGTAAAAGAAACTATCGCGATAGTTAGATGTATCGATATTTTTGCACAGCCCTAATAAGGATAGTCCTATATTAATGTCTTTACCATACCTGCCAACACTCCCGTTTTTCCCGGGAGTCTCCCGTATTTCAGACCCGTCTCCCGTATTGTTCTGTCTCCCGGTAAACTCCCGGAATTCCCCCGCCCCCCGCTCCTCAGCATTTTGCTACAGTCCGGGCTGAAACTTGGTGCTTGTGCTCTTCAGGTCGCGCGCTACAGTTCGCGCCCCCCCATCTCCCCAAACCTCTCACCTCTCCCACTCCCCGCTCTTCAGTTTGCACCAATGTTGCCAACTTGGCGACAAATTTTCAAAAAAGTGACTAGCGACAAATCTAGCGACTTTTTTGTGTGTTACTGGCGATTTTTATAGACTGTCGTTTGTCCATAACTGTACCGTCCCTACTCTTCTCAACGAGCTGCGGGTGATGCCGCCGGCCCTTCCCCTGCAGCCTGAGAGCAGAGCACCTCTCTGCGTAGCCTAGCGACGGCAAATGATTTAGAACAGGTGGCAGTTTGAAGGTATTTCCCTTGTACAGTCAACCTGATCTGCTTCTCCTTTTATAACAATTTATTTTGACTGTTTATTCTTGTTGCACAATCAGAGATGTTTTAAGTGAGAGTTTCAGAACTTGTCTGAGTATATTACGTCTGAGAGATTACTGCAAATTCCCTACTCATCTATAATGATATACTGTATTCAAACAGCAATAAATTTAGTTAAATTGACATAAAGCGTAGTGCGAATATAAAATACCCCATTTATTTACCATAGGCTGTTAAACAAACAGAAATGGTAGAACGCGATGACATCAGTAATGTGCAAATTAGCGTATGACGTAATACGGGGGGGTCTCCCGGAATTTACGAACCAAATGTTGGCAGGTATGGTCTTTACTAATGTGCTGGATATTTGGGAAAACCCAGGTATGGCAATGAAAAGGTGGCGAGATCTGTTTGGTTATTGGCAGTATTCCAAATATCCTTCATTGTGTTCAGGAAAGATAACTTTATATGGGTTTAGAACAATCTGAGGGTGAGTAAGTGATGACATAACAGATTTTTAGTAAACTATCTCTTTAAATAGACACTAGTGCAAAAATCTCAATTTGTTCTCAAATTAATGTGATTGCCGTCCAGGACAAACCTATAATAGATCTTTCGAAACAATAAAATTTCTTGTACGCTTCAAGGGACAGAACTGGTATTGTCCTGATCAGAGGCACATGATATAAGGCAGACCATTGCCGGTTATAACTAGACTTGATGACTATTCCATGGTAACCGTAACCTACTATCCTATAAATTAGGCATGCACACATTACCCACCCTCGAGCACATGAGCGACCAAACCCGCTGCGCAGAGGAAGAGGCAGGAAGTTCCTTCTTTCACTTCCAGTCTTGCTGCTTGTATGTATCCGTCTGCAGGGTGGAGTAATGGAGCGGTGTCGACTGCGGTCAGAACAGGATATCAGCCGCCGTCTGCATGTAGACGGAGGGAGGAGAAGGAGAACGAGATTAGGGAATCAGTGGTTTGACGCCAAGAGAGTGTTTAGAAGTCAAAGTATCAAGAGCAGTTACTGAAAATTTAAAAAAATTGGATTTAGTACACTGATTTCCAGTTTAGTTTCATTTGTTGGAATTTCCGAGAGTTTATGAGTAAGTGAGGAAATGACACAATCAATGAAATCAGATGATCAGTTTGGATTGCATCAACTACTGGTCATCTGGACTGACAGCCCTGAACAAGCTGCATCCTAAAAATAATTTAGCACTTACTGATGGAAAATGTATTTTTCTAGAGAAGCCTGCATGCTTCGAAGAATGGTCAACTCATGCATGTGAATGTTAAAAGGTATACGCATGAGACAGATTGTCTATGTGTGTGTGTTGTATTGCAGTGGGCAGCTTGCAGTGGAACAGAAGGTCTCTGCATGGTGGGCAGTGTGGGCGGACTTCGGGATTCACCGTGAAAAACAACAACGAGCCAAGGACACTTCCCAAGCAGGGGTTCAGATATGTGTGAGCGCGTGAGAGAGATTGCATGTGGAAATTTTTACATTTTTTTTTGTCAAAGTGTGACAAACAGTTGTTCTCCACAATATCAGCCCTCTGTGTCATGTGTTGGGTGGGTGCCAGATGAAGTGTGCACAATGGTGCATTGTGCAATGGCTTGTGGTGCCCTGTGCTGGCATTCACCTGCTTTCTGCCCCCCACTCACAGCGGTGCTTTAAAGTCATGTTTGGTCTGGACTTGGAGCCTTTACTGGTATTTTAGCAATAGCTGATTCTGTTCAGTTCCACTGAGTGCAAATGAATCCCTTCATATCCTTTTAACACGCATCCTCAGCCTTCAAACTTTTGATATTTTTGGCTTCAGAACAGCATTTCTCATCTTTCCATATGTACATCCCCTGATCTTTACACAATCCGAGACAGAGAGCGGTTTGTTTAACGTAGTGAGTTTCGGTGGCAGTACTTCCGGGACCAGTAGCAGCGAATTGTTTTCAGAACGCTGATGAGCTCCAGATGTTTGGGCCTGCTTCTGTTCGGGAGTCCAGAGGGTAGACAATTCTCTCAGAGTACAGAGCTGAAAACAAATCGGTCCTATGACTGGGGTGTGTTCACTTTGTCGATTTGAGAAAGACATCCCATTCTTGGAAGCCAGTTAATTGTTAAGTAGGGATGTAGAGTTCTTGAACAGAATATCTATTGATTTCCAAGATCCTAGTAGGGTGGTCTTCATAGACCCTTCTGAGTATTTTTTCACATCAAATGCTCTGTATCTGATCTGTGCTTTATTGAGCTGATTAATGCATGTGTGTTTGTATTCATAGGAATGTATGCAGGCACACAACTTTACTCTGCTCACAACCTCAATAAGCTATTTGCCTGCTCACCTATTCTGCCAACTTCATGTTGTCATTGTTTGGAACGGGGTGGCACTCCTTCGTTACACCTTATATCTGGGCCAACTCGGACTAAGCCTGGCACTGCCAGCCAGAACTGATCTCACTGCAACATGCTAGGATGAGATCACCTACACCAGCGACCTTACACAGGACAAGAGGTCTAGGTAATTTCTAAATGGAGATCACCAACATTCCAATTTACTCGAGTTACTTGAGTTGAGTTTATTGGAATTACTTAAACCCAAAATGTCAAGATATTAGATATAGAAATCTATGTTTAAGGAATGTGTGATTCCTGAAATAACATCCACATTTAAATAATGGAGACAATATTTGACACATACAGTTGATCAGCCTAGGCTGGTTTCTGGAGCATATGATCACACTGGTGTGATAAAAATGTTCAGTGCAATTCATGATCAGCTGCTTAATTCAAATCAGCTGACATAAAACATAAATACACTAGCAAAACATTTATGGTTTGTAAACACACTGATATCTGGAGACACCAACGCTAATTATTTTTTAAAAATATCTGCATTGCAATTTTGGATTCTGGGAGAAGTTGATGAATTAACATGTTGTAAATCCAGCAGCTCTAATTTCTTCACTGCAGTGCAGACTGACATGACGATATCCTTCATCAGTCAAAGATGAAATAATATGATCACTAGGGATGGGTATCGTTAAGGTTTTAACGGTATTACTACTTTTATCGATATCACTTTTCGGTTCTGTACTTTAATGGTTCTCTTATTGGTACTTTTTGTAGTCTTTTTTTAATGAAAAAAACAAATTGAACAGAATTAACAACACTTTGTTTTATTATTAAGTTTTTAATGTAAACAAAATGAAACTAATTATTGTAAAACAAATAATTTTTTTTTTTTCTGTAAAAAAAAATCTACAATGGTTTGAAGGAAAATTTAACCATTCATCTGGAGAAAAATCAACATGTTTGCCGGGATATTTCTTGGTTTATTGTGCTGCTTGCAGTTGAAAATACTCTATGAGTTGCAAAATGCATTTAAATAAGAAAATGTGGTAACACTTTATTTTGATGGTCCATTTGAGTATTAGTAGACTGTCTACTTAATATCTGTTGACACTGACATTTAACAGTCCTTCAACAGACATTTAACTGACTATAAGAAACTTTGCATTTACATGTCAACTTACACTAACCCTAACCACAACCCCAACCCTAACCCCAACCCAACAGTCTACTTATAATCTAATGATAATTAGTTGCAATGTAACTTAAATTCAACAAACGGACTGTCAAAATAAAATGTGACCGAAAATGTTTATGATTTTTCATTAACGCATTCACATAAATGAGTTAACGGTGTTTTGGGAGTTAACTGTGTTTTTATTATAGTTTTGGAGCATCTTACAATGTAAAATTAAGCTGTTTTTTATAATTTTTTAATAAGCATAGTTTAAAATTAGGCTATTCATAGGCTATATTCGTAAATACAGCTGATGTAAAAGCATTTTTAATGCTTAAGATTTATTTAGGCTACTGCAGAAAAAAATACTGTTTTCATTGTAAACGAATGTGTGTGTTTATTGAACTATTAATGTTATACTAATTTAGCTGATTGACTGCTGGCATAACGATGTGGATGATGTAGCGTTACCGTTAGTAGCTAGGCAGTCAGAAACGTTTCATTACTTTTCATTGCAGTTAATGCACTTTTGAAATATACTTTCACTTAGCCAGATTGCTTGCGTTTCCGCTTATACAAGAAAACAACTTGTTGCGTTTGTTGCAACAGGCATTGTCGCTGTCCACTCGGAAAATACAACCCGTTTGGTCCACTCCACAAGCTTACGGTCTGTGTCTGCACGAATCTGTGTCGCAAGCTCTGTGTGTACGCTTAGCGCAAGCCTCCACTGAGTGAGTGCGCACAGCCGAGAACTGTGAAGGCTTTTATACTTGACCCGCTCGCCGGAAACACAAGCATTTCTCATGTGAGATTGCCAACTGTGCAGACGAATATCGAATATCGCAAATTAGAAAAGGTTGCTCAGTTAAATTATTTCACTGTAAGTAATGCTTATTCAGCAATAAATCTCCAGTGCCGATAGCAGAACCGTTAACGTCAGAGCTTATCGATACTTCAGTCTATTATAATGTAGCACCGAAACCGATAAAGTACCGAGTTTCAGTACCCATCCCTAATGATCACTATTAAAATGTTTATACAGCAAAATGTGTCTTCATGCGTTTTTGAAATACTTGCTGTGGACTCTATAAGTGTAGTCCATCATTTCTGCAGTCCCAATAGTTTTTTTTCCGTGGAAACTATATCATTGTGGTGTCGTCATGTGCACTCAGCTTTCAAAAGGGATAATTCCAACATGACTTTCATTACGCTCAACAAAGTTCTAAAAAGGGTTACGCCTTGTCAGGGGATTGAAGCAGCATAGATTTTGGACTGGATTCACTCCAGGGTGGGATAACAATTGTTTTTTCTTCACTTACAATGCCTGCCAATCTTTTCCCTCTTTGACTGAGTCCTAATTTCTTCAAGAGGAATTGAAGTGTGCAGATTGGGATGTTGGGGTATGATTAGACATCACAGAGGCAGTCATTTGCTCTCAAAATGTGAGGAGTATGCATCTGTTGAGGTTGGCGGTTACTCATTAAAACAAACACGGTGTAATTAAAGAATAACACAGAGGAGCAAGTGTAGGGGGAGATTATGTAGAAGTGAGGAAGTTAGCCGCATCATCTTTTTTTTTGCATCTCCATCGGGGGAGTTTGGCTGTACAGCCAACTTCAGAAAGAGCAGGTTTGTTGTTGACCGCTTAAGGCCTGTTAGCATGTGGGGCTCTCGAAACCACTGTACCACATCCCCTGTGGTATCTCGTGAATATATCTGCACAATATACATGTTAGGGGAATGTATTTCCATGTTGATTAGAGAATACCACACAGGTACTGTGCCACATATAATGGGTTAATGGTTGCTAATGGTCAACTGTCTACTTAAGTGAAGTTTATTTATAAACTAATTTCGAGAGGATCACGTGCTTATGATTGACCACGGCAGGTCCTGCATTAGCTAATCCATGATTCACCAATCGGATGATTTCTAACACACTATAAATAACCAGTTTTTTTTTTTTTTACCTCAGTCATCTTCGTCTTGAAGAATCCCCCTTCCACCCTTACTTTCCTTGACAGGGCAGCATGGTGGCCCAGTGATTAGTACTGTTGCCCCACAGCAAGAATGTTTAAGTCCATACTATGCCAGTCAATGTTTCTATGCAGAGTTTACATGTTCTCCACATACTCGTGTGGGTTTTCCAGTTTCCACCCACAGTCCAAAAACTTGTGACATGGGTGAATTGACCTAACTAAATTAGCAAACGGGAGGAAGCTCAGGGCTCTCTCTCAGGACAGCATGCCAAACACACTTTATAATCAATCATCAGCTAAAGGCTGATTTATATTTCTGATTTATATCACCCTGAGCACCGTCACCTGTGCACTAATCAGTTTCACACCTGCCCCGCATCCTCATTCATCACCACAGCCCCATAAATAGTGCACCCTCACTTCACTCACTGTCCGGCCTTATCACCAACCAGAAGGTCCAATCCTCTCTACACGGTCAGTGTAGTTACCTCAGTTCTAAAAGTTAGTTACCGTATGTTTCCTGTGTTCATCTTGGTGTTGTTATCTCCTGGTTTCAAGTCTGGTCCTCATCGTTTCCCTAGTGTATGTGATAATTCAACTCCCAATATCTGGCCCATTTCAAGATCTTCAATCCTTCCTCCAGAGTATTCCTTATGTCCATTGCTTCTAGTTTCCCATGCAGTCTGCATATGGTCCCCTTGTGTGAGTCAGAGTCCAACGATATCTGCCACAACCCGATCCACGATCCCAACACCAAGCTAATTCCATCTGCTGTCACTGTATCTATATATTTCTTTTTTTTTAAAACATGACAAAATAATTATTAATTATTATTATTAATTAATTATTTTATTTACCCAATGGGTGACACGGTGGCTCAGTAGTTAGCACTGTCGCCTCACAGAAAGAAGGTTGCTGGTTTGAGTCCCGACTGGGTCAGTTGGCATTTCTGGGTGGAGTTTGCATGTTCTTCCCGTGTTAGCGTGGGTTTCCTCTGGGTGCTCTGGTTTCCCCCAAAGACATGCGGTATAGGTGAATTGAATAAACTAACTTGGCCGTAGTGCATGTGAGAGTGTATGGGTGTTTCCCAGTACTGGGTTGCAGCAAGACATCCGCTGTTTAAAACATATGCTGGAAAAATTCCACTGTGGTGACCCCTGATGAATAAATAAACTAAGCTGAAAGAGAATGAATGAATGAATATTTGAATGAAACAGACGCGATTGACGTAATGCACATTTTCCGCACGGAGTTGACTTTTTTCAACTGCGAGCGCACATTGCGCAATGGAAAAACCGCAAGGTGCAGCAGGCGATTAAAACGCAAGGCTTGCAGGGCGCATAAGCAGTTCACTCGCGGCTGTTAGTACATCGTTCAAAAAAAGCACATCTCAACGCAAAAAAAAACGTTTTCGGTGTAAACGGCCCCTAACAATGGCAAATGCTTGGAGACTTCATTGATTAGCTTAACCGTTTCAACATGAACATTTTCACATGTTAATTCGGCTGCTACATGCTGATATATTGATTGAAGTTCTTGCACTATTTATACAGTAGATAGTTGATTACAGTATATTCAAATTTCCGCTGCACGGGTTTTGACACACACATCATCACGCCACCATATTACTCCTGTATTACAACAATTACACTGGCTTCCTATTAAATCACGGGTTGATTTTAAGACCTTGATTTTAACCTTCAAAGCAGTGCATGGGCTAGCACCTGGTTACATCTGTGACCTGGTGACTCTCGCCACCCCAGCTCGCAGTCTTCGTTCGGCATCGGGACTTACCCAATATCAGCCACGCTGCAAACTCAAGACCATGGGTGGGAGAGCTTTCCCATACAGTGTGCCCAAGCTGTGGAATGCACTACCCATCAGCATAACGCTGCCTCTCTGGACTATTTTAAGAAACTTCTTAAGGCTCACCTTTTTAGCATTGCTTTTAACTTAGGATGACCAATTTGTTAACTTTTTATTCTATCTTATAGTTCTTAATATTCTTATTGTTTTATGGCATCTTTTTATTGTTGTGCTGTTTTGCTTGCCTTGTATGTTAGTATTTTACCTTGTAGCGCTTTGAGTTTAAGAAAAGCGCATTGCAAATAAAATGTATTATTATTATTATTATTATTATTATTATTATTATTATAGGGTTATTGTACGTTAACACTTTGCAATAAGACTCCAGTAGTTAACACATTTATTCACACAGATCCATTTTGTAGGGTTTTTTTTTTGCAGACATCCCAAGTTGGGCAAAGTAATTTCCGAGGGAGACAGAGATGATTTGCGGGAGATGTGGGGGTGGGGGTGGGGTTGCACAACGTATCTGAAGAGCAGGGAGGAATACAGTGGACAGGGGTGTGTGAAGTATTTGAGGACCGGACGGGTGACATGTGATTTCCGGGAGATTATCATTCGTTTGCAAGCATCCGGAAGTCTCTATGCATTTGCGAGAGACTCTCGGAAGTTCCGGGAGACTTGGGATGTCTGTTTTTGCTAGGCTTAAACACTGGTTCACACTGCAGTTGGTTTTAGAATTAAAACGTCTAATTCTGTTTTATGACTGGAGTTGGTGATTTTGCCTGCGAACCATGATATGGTGCTCCACCATCATTGGCTCCACAGATGATGCTCCACCATCATCCCATTACTAAAGAAACCAAAGATCACAGGACTCAATTACTACAGACCTGTTGCCTTAACATCTGTGGCCATGAAGTCATTCGAAAGACTGGTGCTAGCATATCTGAAGGACATCACTGGACCTTTGCTGGACCCCCTGCAGTTTGCCTATAGAGCAAACCGGTCTGCGGATGATGCAGTCAACATGGGACTGCATTATATCCTGCAACACCTGGACAAACCAGGGAACTACGCAAGGATACTGTTTGTGGACTTCAGTTCTGCCTTTAACACCATCGTCCCATCACTGCTCGAGTACAAACTGACCCAGCTGTCTGTCCCTAGCTCTGTCTGTCAATGGATCACCAGCTTTCTTACAGATAGACAACAGCTAGTCAGAATGGGCAAAATCACATCCAACAGCCGCACCATCAGCACTGGTGCCCCCCAGGGATGTGTTCTATCCCTACTGCTCTTCTCCCTGTACACCAACGGCTGCACCGCAAAAGACCCCTCCATTAAGCTCTTGAAGTTTGTGGATGACACTACTGTTATCGGCCCCTTCCGGAACGGTGACGAGTCTGCATACAGACAGGAGTTGGAGCGACTGGCTTTATAGTGCAGATACAACAACCTGGAGCTGAACACGCTCAAAACAGTGGAGATGATAGTGGACTTTAGGAGAAACCCCCTTGCACTCCCCCCACTCACCATCATGAACAGCACTGTGGCGGCAGTAGAGTCCTTCAGGTTCCTGGGCACCACCATCTCTCAGGATCTGAAGTGGGACATTCACATAGACTCTATTGTGAAGAAAGCCCAGCAGAGACTGTGCTTCCTTTGTCAGCTGAGGAAGTTCAACCTGCCACAGGAGCTGCTCGTACAGTTCTTCAACACAGGGAGAACATGCAAACTCCACACAGAAATGCCAACTGGCTCAGCAACTACTCGAACCAGTGACCTTCTTGCTGTGAGGCAACAGTGCTAACCACTGAGCCACTGTGTCGCCAACACTTTACTCATTATCTTTTAAAATTAAATCTTGACATTCAGACTGATATCCCCATGCTACCCTGAAGAAAAAAATAATCCAGAGGCACACACTTTATTAGCTAAAGCAACACATCTACATGAAAAACAGCCATATCATCAATACTTCAGCAAGCCACAAGTCAGACCACTACTCAACTGGTAGTACATTGAAGGTAACATAATTACCTCGCCTGTCAGCGAGAGGCGCAACAATTCATTTAATTGAAAAGCTCACTTCAAATTGGTACACAGCTCCAGTTAACAGTTCATTCAACACTCTCTGTGTATGCCATATTATGGGCCTACATGTAACTGCGAAAACCACACGTGTTATTGCCTGTCGGAGCAGCTGAGAAGTCTGCGTTTTACATTACCGACCACACTTATTCATTACACACTTCAGCTGTGCAAGAAGCTACGCTCTGACGCCATTCATCGAATTCCTGTTAGCATGATGGAATTATTTCAAACCTATTATATGATAATCAAGTACGTTCGCCTTTTCTTTGTAGCTGCTTTCTGTGTGTTGGTTATCGTTTTCCCCCCTTATGGTGTTGTTTTGCTAAGTGCTTGCTGAACGCTTCCCTGGAGAGTCTTTAGGGTATTTGTTGTGCCAGTGGAGTATTTACTCAGAGATTGTGTGTGTGTGTGTGTGTCTATACGCTCTGTTGTGTAACCACACACCCTCTACAGCTGTCAGATACTTGCAATGTTAGCCTGCAGAACTGAGGGAAAATCACCTCTTAAATACCATCGAGATGTTGAGTCAATGTGGTGCAATAACAGACCGTGAGCCCCCTAAACGGCCTCTGTTTCTCTGGCGCTCACTTTCTCTCGGTTTCCCTTCAGGGCTGATTGTCTGTTTGAATGACTGTTGTCTACAGTGTTTGCTGCATAGACTCAGTGGAGTCGGTTTTTAGGTTGGTCTCTCTAGGAAAATATAAGGCCCACTTCAGGAAGCACTTCAGATATGGCTTGAAGCCACTCAAAGGGTCCTAATCGTACCTCGAGGGAGCACACATGTCCATCGTAATGCCACTTTGACACTATTAGCGCCTTTCACAGCCTCACGTCAACACAACTGGAGGTGATTTCAGAACTGATGGACACCCAAGGTAGTGTTGGGAAAGTTACTTTATTGAAGTCTGAGCAGTTTATAGAGTCTCATAGAGTTTATTTCATTAGAGTAGAGTCAGTTAGATATATGGTAATAAGAAGTACTGTAGCTTAGGGCTGGGCAATCATTGGAAAAGAATCCGAAATTCATAACATATAACTAGGCCCACACGGAATCTGCGCGCGCAGAATTCCGCAGATTTTCCGCAGAATTCCGCAGATTTCCCGCAGATTTTTAGCCCATCATTAATTCTGTTTATTTACTTGAGTAAATGTGTGTAAATCTAAATTTATTCAGTTTTTAAATTAATTACAGTAATATTATTGACTAATATGAAAATGTTCATCTGATTTATGTACAATGCAGTTTGTACTAGGGGTGTAACGGATCACTGTTGAGCACAACCCACAACCCACGGTTCGGAATGCACGTGACTCGCGGATTAATAAATTTTTTGAACTTGTTAATCCAACATTATAACAATAGCAGAGAGATCGCCTTCCGCATCATTCAAATCACGCATATGAAAGCATTTTGACTTCCCTGTAAGATATAATGATGACGGAAAAAGTTGTGTGTGGGACCTACCTAAATGCTTTCTTTGTCTATTAATTTAAGGTGTTTTCTGTCACTGCTTGTTTAGGCTGCAGTGTTTTCCTCTAGGATTAAAGACAAATATTACAAGCAGTATCAAGTCGAGATCGCATTCATGTAATACGAGCATGCGAATCTCTTTGCTTGCACGCCGATTTCCTCTGTTCGTGCACAAAACGTCTTGCACGCCCTCAAATATACTCTGCTCAAGTGCAGATCTTTATGTGCGCTGTCAAATGAACACTGCTGAAGTGCGATTTAGTGCGCTTTTGTGTGTTTTGCGACATTAATGCGTCCTGAAGTAAAGTGAAACGGCTATAAACTCCAGCAAGATAAAGTCATTGTATGCAGAGCCAATGACCTTTATCAATAAAGTATACTGATATGGAAACTGTGTTCATCTTAACTGCATTAATGCATTCAGTGTAAAGCTGCACAATTACACATTAAAAGATTGTGATCTCAGTTCAAACATGAACGATAAATGATAATGATTTGCATATGTTTATTAATCCTTTAAAGCGTTGCATTTAAATCTGCATCAAGAGAGATTCAGTTTTTAGGCCTACAGTTTTTCAGTTCGGTACTAACAATTAAATAACACAGAAGTGATGGGAGAACAGTTTATAGTTCAGATATAAACACTGATGTTTATGGTAAAGATTAAACTGTTTAATGAAACACGACGCTGGTGAATGTTTGACGCTGTTGAAAGCAGTTACATTGTGTAACCAACAGATGGCGACAAACAAACATCAAAATGATGTCACTGAATATGTTTTCAAAAATAATACACCTCTAATGAAACATGAAGTTTTATGTGTGAATTGTTGAATCATTAATTGAATATGAATATTATCTGTTGTACAAGATGTTAGATTTCTATATTTAGCATTATCAGCAACAGTAGCCAAGATCATGTTTTGTATTGAATACTTTTCTTTTTTCAGCTGTTTCTTTCTTGGTTTTTATTTTTATCAAAATTTCAGGTTCTAAATTCAGTTTGTTAAAGCAATGCTTTTGCAGTAATATTTTTGTATAAATGGAAAGTAAATGACATTTGTCTCCTCCTTTTTCGCTGATCCGAAAAATGGTCTGATCCGTGATTAAAAAACCGTAGTGTGATCCCAATTGCAAATTTGTGATCCGTTACACCACTAGTTTGTACAGTAATATTTTCTGTCTTTTAGTAAATATATTATATGAGAGACTTGCTTTGTTTACCAAATAAAGTGAATCTAATTGGATTTGCATTTGAAACATTTAAATAAAAGTTTATGAGTTTAACATTTAAATTAGTTATGATACTCCCAAAATAGATCTGCAGATTTTTACCAAAATTTCCCGCAGAAATAGCAAAAAACGTTTGCAGATTCTGTCTGGCCCTACATATAACCTACGCAATTTCCCTATGTGAGTTATTTTGTTTTGTTGTTATACTATGGGCTCTATTTTAACAATGTAGGTGCAAAGTCTAAAGCGCATGGTGCAAAAGCATTAAGGGCGTGTCCAAATCCACTTTTGCTATTTTAAGGATGGACAAATACGCTTTGCGCCGCTGCGCATGGTCTAAAGCTGCGATCACATTGGACTTCTCTCCCCATAGACTTCCATTCATACGCACGCGAATGCGTCAGACCGGAAACGCAAGATCAATAAGTTCAATAAGCACCCTTAAAGACCAAATGCAGCCATACGTACTTCTGGCTACATAATTTGCAATCTCCAGAAATGTACATGGGGCTTCGTTTTCAGAATGAGCCTATGTTGCATACCAGACATATGGACAAAAAATATTGTATAGACTAAACCTAGTCTGAACCATAATATTAATTAGTCCTAATGTTCAGTGGTCATATTTACTCTTGCTCAGCAATATTTTGTCGATGAAATCCTGTTAAAGATATTCTTATGATCGGGATTTCATCCAGATTTACCTCATTCAGGTTGATCATGGGATTTTGCCACATAAGCCAACAAAAAGCTGTCTATTAATAATAAACCGTGGATATATCTGGCACCTTCAATTGACACACAGTACAGCTGCATGTGCAATATGATGTGCATAAAATCAGCAAAGTCAGGACTTAGTTACTGCCTCTCTATTGAAAAGCTAGCTTGTGGAAAAACGGCACTTTAGCTACTGTAGTGCTACTGAAGAAATAAGGCTAATATTGTTGCTGCTTTTAGTTAGTTACTGCCCCAAACAGCTCATGTTCTCCGTGTAACAACATTTCCTAATTATTGTTCAAGGTTAGGTTTTAAGTGAGACGGATGCATGTGTTTCTGATAGGCTGTCAGAACATATGGCCACATTTATATGCTCTGTTTGTCATTTCTAAGCTTGTAAAGCACTGAAGTTTAAATTAAATGTGGACCACCACATGGAGAAAATGGAAATCTGAAAACAGAACAGGCCTCCGATTGGCTCCCAACCAAAGAGGAACTGTGGGTATCTATCGCAGGTGGGCTTATTCTGCTGTACATTTTTTTTTTTTTACTGTGGTGGTTTACCCAAGTCGAACCTCTGGCTGGTAGGAATTGCTAACAGATGGCATCCATGCGAGTACTCAAAGAATAATCCAGCGTGTAAGGGTAATTTACTCTGACTAACATTTTGCAGTGACCATCCACATACAGACTTGTGCTGTATGTGAGGGCTGGGTTCTTTGTTTAGAGACACATCGAAAATGAGGGAATAAATCGTAAGTGATTGAGTGAAAAGACGTTGGTTTACCTCAGAGTGCTCATGTGTGGCGTCGGCTCCTTTCCTGACTGAGGTAGAGGAATTCTTCAGGAAAGCAGCTCTGCAGGCTGGATCAGCCTCAAACCACCTTCATTACGCAGTCTAGACGAGACCTCCAGGAACCCCACTGACAGGCTCCTTCAGTCCCCACCTAACCCAGCCCTCGCCTACCTTCACATTCAGCTTCATCTCTGTCCAATCACACCTCAAACGGTCAGCATATTGTCTCCAACATTTCTAATATTGGGAAGGTAAGGAATTTCAGATGTTAAAATATTGTTCCATACACACTTGTGGCACAGGCTGACTCCATTCCAAACCCTAGTGAGCTTTGTAGGCATTATTTTAAGGCAATATTGGTTTAAAACCTCCCGGCATAAAGGATTTTCCAAAAGATAAACAGTATGATAAGAATTTATTTTTGCCTAATTGTAAGTCAGCAATAAGAAAGCAATCGCAGAACACATTTTGATAAGTTCAATATTTTTCATCCTATAAAACAGACACACATGAATAACGATTAGTAGAGTGAAATGCGTAGTAAATATAGAGTAAAAGTATAACGTTGGACTCTATTTTAACGATCTAAGCACATGGTATAAAGTGCAGGTGCACTTAGGGCATGTCCGAATCCACTTTTGCTAATTTCACACTACAGTAGAACTACAGAAGCAGTCATTCTGACCATTTCAAGAGTTCACACTTCGCTGATGATTGATTATAAAGCTTGTTTGGCATGCTGTCCCGGGAGAGAGCCCTGAGCTCATAAGATCCTCGTGCCCGGGGCTCCCTCCCGTTTGCAAGGCGAGAGAAGAGTTTGAGCTCATGTAGATCTCGAGAACTCCCCTGCTGTAGTAGCTAATGAACAGATAGTGCTTGCTCTTAAGAGATAACTACTTACTAGTAGCATGTCTATGGTGCCGATTTGGATTAGTCAATTAACATAAGTTGCATGTTTTTGGACGGTGGGAGGAACCTCGGGGAAATCCACGTGAGCACGGGGAGAACAAGTAAACTTTACACAGAAAAATTGGCTGGCTTGGGAAGGACTAGAACCAGTGACGTTCTTGCTGTGAGGCAACTGTGCTAACCACTGGGCCATTGTGCCACCCATCTAGGAAAGGAGGAGGAGTAGGGCTGGAAGGGGGATTCTTCAAAACAAAGATGGCTGTCATATGGAACTTAGGGTATTTACATGTATAATGGCTTAGAAATCGTCTGATTGGTGAATCATAAATTGAATAATGCGTGGCCGGCTGCAAGTAATCATAAGCACGTGATCCTTTCGAAATTAGTTTATAAATAAACTTCACTTAAAATTTTTATAATTTAATAACTTAGTTAAAATTCAACCTACATGTCGGCTTCAATAGCCTAGTGGTTAGTGCGTCGACCCGAGTTTGATTCCCAGTTTGAAGTCCTTTGCCGACCCTCGCCCTATCTCTGCTCCCCACGCTTTCCTGTCTGTAAATTTCCACTGTCCTGTGAATAAAGATAAAACCCCCTAAAAAAGTATTATAAATAAATAAATAAAACCTACATAATCTATTGACGTGCGATGCGGTTGCGCAGTGAGTAGCACAATCGCCTCACAGCAAAAAGGTCGCTGGTTCGAGCCTTGGCTCGGTCAGTTGGCATTTCTGTTTGGAGTTTGCATGTTCTCCCCATGTTGGCGTGGGTTTCCTCCAGATGCTCTGGTTTCCCCCACAAGTCCAAACACATTTGCTGTAGGTGAATTGGGTAGGCTAAATATGCTAGTGTATGTGTGTGATTAAGTGTGTCCCGGTGATGGGTTGCAGATGGAAGGGCATCCGCTGCGTAAAAACATATGCTGGATAAGTTGGCGGTTCATTCTGCTGTGGTGACCCCAGATTGATGGAGGGACTAAGCTATAAAGAAAATGAAGGAATGAATAAATAATCTATTGACCTTATTCTTCAAGTACGATCGAGCACAGCCATCGGAATCTTTTTGGTTCGAGACTTTCGTTCTCATTCATTTTCATTGATTTTAGACGTTAAAAATGGCTCATTATGCTTCTTGTGTTGCTTTTCTTATTATATTATTCCCTTTTTATATATAGTCATAAACACATTTGTTTGTATAGCAAGCAGTTTGTCCATTTTCTACTTATTATTACTAGTCATTTCTCCCACAGGCGACTGAATTAGAAGCTCTAAAACAATCGCAAAAAGAGGCACACTTCTGCATTGAAGAATAAGGTCAATACATTACTGACTTTTCCTAAATATGTGCATATTTATTTCTGACATTTTTGTTTTTTAAAAAAGCTTTCGGATTATATTTCAAGGTATTCTGTACCTTGAACTACCGTAGTGGTCAAAATGGCACATGCATTTCAGTGTCTGTTACTTTCTCCTGTGCATTTGAGTATGCGTGCCTCTGTTACCTAGCAACTTCCTGCTAACATAAACATAACTTTCTGAGTGCAAAAACATAACTTTACTTCAAATATGTCTTTCATAACAACATATTCAGTGCCACAGAAAAACCCTGCTCTCCTGCTTGTGAAGTGAAAGTAAAGTGCACAGCTTAACTACATATGATACATATTCATAGACTGTATTACCAAAGATATCACATTTATATGATAACCCTGCTGAAAAATCCTGCTTAAAAAAGGCAAGGCAAGGCAAGTTTATTTATATAGCACATTTCATACACAGTGGCAATTCAAAGTGCTTTACATAAACAGGAATAAAAAGACAAGTGTAAGAAAAAAACTAAAATAAAAACAGATAATAAAAAACAGATAAAAATATGTTAAAACAGGTTGTAAAAGAATGAAAAAGAAGAAAAAAACATAATAGTGCGATCTGTCGGACGTAGCACAGTGCTCATTCAGTAAAGGCACAGCTAAACAGATGTGTTTTCAGTCTTGATTTGAATGTGCCTAATGTTGGAGCACATCTGATCATTTCTGGAAGCTGATTCCAGCAGCGAGGGGCGCTGTTAGTAGCTGAAAGCCGATTCACCCTGCTTTGACTGAACTCTTGGAATTTCAGGTTTATATGATCCTAGAGATCTGAGTGTTCTTCTAGGTTTGTATTCAGTGAGCATATCTGTAATGTATTGAGGTCCTAGGCCATTTAGTGATTTATAGACAAGTAATAATACTTTAAAATCTATTCTGAATGTAACTGGGAGCCAGTGTAAAGACCTGAGGACAGGTGTGATGTGCTCTGATTTTCTGGTTCTGGTCAGAATCCTGGCCGCAGCGTTCTGGATGAGTTGCAACTGTCTGACTGTCTTTTTGGGAAGGCCCTTGAGGAGGCCGTTACAGTAATCCACCCTGCTGCTGATGAAAGCATGAACAAGTTTCTCTAAGTCTTCACTGGAAACAAAGCATCTGATTCTTGCAATGTTTTTGAGATGATAGTATGCTGATTTAGTAACTGCTTTGACATGACTACTGAAACTCAGATCTGACTCCAGAGTCACAGCAAGATTCTTGACCTTATTTTTTGTTGTTTGACCTTTAGAGCCAAGGTACACATTCACCTTGAGAACCTCATCTCTGTTCCCAAACGCAATGACTTCAGTTTTCTCTTTGTTTAACTGAAGAAAGTTTTGGCACATCCAGCTGTTCATTTCATCAATGCATTGGCAGAGGATGTCAATAGGGCTGTAGTCATTAGGCAATAAGGCTAAGTAGATCTGAGTGTCATCAGCATAGCTGTGGTAGGAGATTTGGTTCTTTCTCATTATTTGGCTCAGAGGGAGCATATAAAGGTTGAACAGGAGAGGTGCCAGAATCGAGCCTTGTGGGACTCCACATGTCATCGGTGTCCACCTCAACCTATGGTCACCTATACTGACATAGTAACCTCTCCCTTCAAGATAAGATCTGAACCATTTGAGGACCATCCCAGACAGCCCAACCCAATTTTCCAGCCTATCCAGAAGTATGCTGTGATCGACAGTGTCAAATGCAGCACCGAGATCGAGCAATACCAGCACTGTTAGTTTACCTGAATCTGTATTTAGGCCTAAAAAAAGAAAAAGAAAAAAAAAGCCTACGATTGTTGGCTAGTTTTAGCTGGTCGACCAGCCTGGTTTTAGAGGGGTTTTGGCCATTACCAGGCTGGTTTCCAGCCATTTTCAGCCTGGTCTTAGCTGGTCAGGCTAGGAGTTGACCAGCTAAAACCAGCTTGACCTGCCAAAACCAGCTATGTCCAGCTTAAACCAGGTGGTCAAGGCATGATCATATTTTATTTTGGTAACATAAGCGTAATCTACAGTAGAGGCCTTTGCCTTTCATATAAGCCACTTCTGATACCAAATGATCAACTAGAAGTCAAGTTATTATTTGTTGTTTCTAAAACTTGGATAGGCGACAAGACTTTTGTCAGGTAGTGTATATTTGATTAAACAAACCAAATTACACCGAATATGCAGAGTCAGAGAGCCGTAAATAACGTGTTTAGAAACCACCTCATGTGCGCACATATTGTGATGCACAACCTTAATAATATTAAATGAAATTACGCAAAACCTGCTTCCATTTTGCATACACCTTTACAAGCATTAAACTAGGGCATGATAGTCATAGTTTCTGTCTAATTACGAAACCACCAAAACTCTTACCATTCGCCACACACATTGCTTTCCATTCAGACTAATAGTGTCTGTGTGTTTCCATACTGCTACATGTGCAAATATATAAGAACATTTCTTTCCGCAGTTGGTGGAAAGATATCAAAACCCACACCAAAATATCTTGTGGAGACATTAGGGACTGAAGGGGTGAAGAGGTGCATTTAAAAAAATAATAAGAAAGAGAGAGAGAGAGTAACAGAGAAGTGTGTATGTGTGTGTGATTTGACAATGAATTCCACTATGATAACAAGTAACAGCTGCCGGCGTCTCAGTGGCCCTGCTCTCTACACCAGTGTGTGTGCGGTTGAAGCTGTAGAGAAACATTAAACACGCATAATGTACCAAATGCAGATATGAGCCTGCAATTTGACTCATTATCCAAAGCCTGAACCCTGCTAGTGTAAAGAGGGCCATCCCTTTAAAGTCAACCTCCTGCAACAAAGCATGAAATGAAAATGATTAAAATGAAAGTTTTGCCCAATTTAATTAATTCAGTACATCATGAAATGCCTATTTATACTTGAAGGCACAGTTTCATGTGCACTTCAACTAAACCTGTTCTACAGTCACCACTGGACTTATTATTTTCTCAGTTTATAGTGATTTTTCATAATTAATATTCATTTAACCCCTTCATCTTTAACTCCTTTAAGCACTGAAAATCAAACCTGCAACCTTATACTAGTGCTGGTGCAACCCTAAATCAGAAAATGTTGGGACAGTATGGAAAACGCAAATAAAAAAAGACAGAAGTGATTTCTATATTTACTTTGACTTGTATTTCATTGCAGATTATGCAAAAACATTATTCAATGTCTTCTTTGTGATTGTATTTTTTATGTTTTTTCAAAATAAACACAGATTACAATTTTTTTTACAACATATTTCAAAAAAAGTTGGCGCAGTAAAGCATTTACCACTTTGTAATGTTGCCATTCACATCACTTAAAACACCTTTAGGGACTGAGGACACCAAGTGATGAAGTGTTTCAGGTGTAATTTCGTCCAATTATTCCTGGAAACAAGTCCTAAGGTGGCCAACAGTATACGGGGTCATCGCTGTTGCATTTTGCGATTTCAAAATGCTTCAAACATTCTCGATTGGAGACAGGTCAGGACTGCAGGCAGGCCAGTAAGTATCTGTATCCTCCCCCTTCGCAGCCAGGACTTTGTAATGTGAGCAGAATGTGGTTTTGCATTGTCTTGCTAAAATATGCATGGGGGTCCCTGGAAAAGAAGGCAGCATATTGTGCTTCAAAACCTCTACTTATTAGCATTATTGATGCCATCACAGAAGTGCAAGTTACCATTACCAAGGGCACTGATACATCCCCATATAATGCAGAACTTGTTGCTGGGAACAGTCTGGTTGATCTTTTTCTTCCTTGGTCCTGAGTACATGGCGTCCATTTTTCCAAAAAAAAAAAACCTGAACAAACTAATTTATCTGACCACAGTACACATTTCAACTGTGTCACGGTCCATCCCAGATTTCACTGGCATTTGTGGATGTAACTACGTATTGTGGTACTTTACAAAAGTTTGCCAAAGTAGTCCTGAGCCCATGTGGTGATATCGCTTATAGGTGAATGAGGATTCTTGATGCAGTGCCACCTGAGGGACTACAGATCACGGCTGTTCAGCTTAGGCAAAGTCCTCCAGATTCTTTGAATATTTCAATGATGTTCTGCACTGTTGAAGGTAAAATATCCAAATGTCTTTCTATATTTCTTTGAGGGACATGGTTTTTAAACATTTCAATCATTTTATCACATATTTGTTGGCAAACTGGCGATCCTCTATTCATCTTTGCTCCTAAAGGACTAGACCTTTCTTGGATGCTGCTTTTGTACCAAACCATAATTACAATCACCTGTAGACATCACCCGTTTCATTATTTAGCCAATTTACCTGATCACTAGCCCTAAACTGCTCCTGCCCCAACTTATTTTGGAAAGTGTTGCAGGTCTTAATGACAGGAAAGGATGTATATTTACAAATGAAATTAGCTGACCAGACAAAACATGAAATATTTAGTGTTCATAATGTCTGCACTAAAATACAAGTCAAAGTAAATTTGGAAATTTCTACTGTCCTTTTTCTGATTGGGGGTTGTACCATGAGGCCTAAAGTGTGAAAAGAAAATATCATACACACTATTATACAACTATTAGCCTGCACTGTTGTAATCGGACCGGAGAGAGTCACTGGCTGTTCCTCAGTCGCCGTTCTTAAGTGTTCTTGTGCTCTCGTGTAACGTCATCCTCAACCTTCAAAGTTCAATTCCGCAAGACCGCAATAACAAGGGACGCGTGACTGAACCCTGATGTGCTCTTGATATCGAGGATGGATTAAAAGCAGACTTGAGAGCAACAGTCTTTCCAAGTCCCAGAAGTCATTGTGGTTAAATAAAGGAGGGAAGCGTCATATTTTATATTCACTATTATTTACAGTTAAGAGATACAGTATATGTTTCTTATTTCAGGAGTTTCCCTTAACATGATTGCAAAAGTTAAAATGTAAAGGCATAAACACGTGGAAAGATGTTTATTTGCAGAAATTCATATTCAAATCTGTTTTATTTGATTTGTGCAAAAGTCTTGTTGCCTATCCCAGTTTTAGGAACAACAAACAATAACTTGACTTCTAGATGATCATTTGATATCAGAAGTGGCTTATATGAAAGGCAAAGGCCTCTAGATTACGCTTATATTACCAAAATAAAATATGATCATGCCTTGATTAGGACAGTAAGGTTTGACTTTGCTTAGACAAAAGTCTTGTCACTTAACAGAAATAATGTCCAGTATAGAATATAAAGTCATGCTGCAGTGGAAACAGAATGAATATTGTGTAAGACTCCCATGATACATGATAGATCTCTGCAATGACTCAAATCACTTATTAATAAAGTCATATGGAATGGCAAAGTGTTCTTGCAGGACTCCCTGAGTTCATCAAGATTCTTTGGGTTCATCTTTAATGCCTCCTCTTTCATCTTACCGCAGACAAGCTCCATAATGTTCATGTCTGGTGACTGGGCTGGCCAATCCTGGAGCACCTTGACCTTCTTTGCTTTCAGGAGCTTTGATGTGGAGGCTGAAGAATGAGAAGGAGCGCTATCCTGCTGAAGAATTTGCACTCTGCTGTAGTTTGTAATGTAATGGGCAGCACAAATGTCTTGATACCTCAAACCTGACGCGATCCGAGACCAGCGACGAGATGATCCCAAGGTTTTCTGGACCAGGCCGTATCCTGAGCAGCTGCTGTGGTGGTCTTCATGGAGTGAGAGCATGACTGACTCCTGTGATGCTCCAAGGACAGACGAGTCTTCGCTGAGGTCCAGCTTCCTGCGCCTAGACTGCAGCTCTGCACAAGACGTTTGGCCATAGGGGAAATGGTCTTGCCCAACTGAGCCTGGTTTCTCTCGAGGTTTTTTAAAATCTTCGCTTTCGCCAATTGGTGAAGTTTTTTCCTCGCCGCTGTCGCCACTGGCTTGCATGGTTTGGGATCTGTAGAGCTGCGCATCGATGGATTTGCTCTTCAGTGTTTGGACTCTCAGTAGCGATTATTAATCCACACTGAACTGAGCTAAACTGAACTGAACTTAATCTCTGAAAACTGAACTGACACTGTTTCAATTCACTATAATCTTCCATGTGAAGCTGCTTTGACACAATCTACATTGTATAAGCGCTATACAAATAAAGATGAATTGAATTGAATTGAACGTCAGGCTGTTGATGTTGATCATCCACTCTGCAGATCTCTCGCACGCCCCCATACTGAATGTAACTCCAAACCATGATTTTTCCTTCACCAAACTTGACTAAGATGTAAGAATCTTGGGTCCATGCGGGTTCCAGTAGGTCTTCTGCAGTATGTGTGATGATTGGGATGCAGTTCAACAGATGATTCATCAGAAAAAAACACCTTCTGCCACTTTTCTAAATGATCAACTAGAAGTCAAGTTATTATTCATTGCTCTTAAAACTGGGATCGACGACAAGACTTTTGTCACATAGTGTATTATCATTACTATAGTTGCACAATAAAACACATTAAATGGTTTAGAACTTATTGCACAGACCATAACTCAAAAGACGTATCAACAAACAAGTTGAAATATAAATGATTCTTCTTAAGAAATGTAAGAAAAATAAATGATAATAAAAAATAAATAAAATATTAATAATAAAATAATGAATAGCAAAGCAGAGCTCACATTATCACCTGTGTTCTTAGCCACTAATTTTGTGGCAGCATGTGAGGTGTGTTTGTGAGGGGGTGGGGTGGGGGTTTCATGTGATAGTAAAAAGGTACATACGTCAACAGAAGTTCAGTCACTTTCCTGTGTGTAGGGGGTAAAACACAGTGAACACTATGTAAGGATCAAGTGAATCTGAACATGGATCCATTTCCTTCCTTTCCTTTCCTTCTAATGAACTGGTTATCAGGTATATTATACAGGAGAAACATGCAAAATGTGCAGTGGGTCATGAGGACCAGGATTGAAAACCGCTGGACTATGACCTTTTAACCTCACTGTACTTGCTATGAATAAGATCCTATATGATCTCAGCACCCTTCAGCTCATTTCCCATAATTTGATTATGCTGTTGTGCAATAGAGACTGTAGCGTTGATGTCATCTGGAAGTCATCTCGCACCACGTCACGTCTATGAAACACACTCTGTGTCAAAGTTCTAATGATTATCGATTGTGATCCTCGTTGAAAACCTCCTTACAGCTTTATTGCCCCCCTTTATGCTGTCCACACGAATTAGCCCCAAATGCCGGACAGTAGAGATTTTCCATATTTTCTGCATCTGCATCACATTGGGTTTTTGTTGACTGGCGGTTTTTCAGCTTTCTTGTTGTGCTTTGTATGTCTGGCTCTCTCTTTTGCCTGGCATGCACATCTTTGTCTTGATCTCGGACGGCCTGCACCTGTGTTTTGGCTGCTTCAGCTGCTCTTCAGATATCAGTGACTTCCTCTGCTGTGAGATTGGATACTCTTATTTCAGATGTTAATCATTAATCCACATTTTTTTTTCCTGATCATGCCATTCTCTGAAGGCTTTATGTTTTTTTTTTTTTTTGCCCAGTCACATGTTTGTCTGTGGTCACAGAATTAGCAGCAGAATGAGCCGTAAAACTCAGAGCTTCCAGTTTCTCAATCTTTCTTTTTCATTTACAAAGTCAAAATGATTCCCTCCCTGAATTTTTTTCTTTTTCAAATATTTCCTAAATTGTGTTTAACAGAGAAAGGAATTTTTCACAGTATTTCCTATCATTTTTTTTCTTCATAAGAAAGTCTTATTTGTTTTATTTAAGCTAGAATAAACACAGTTTTTAATATTTTAAAAACTATTTTAAGGTCAATATTATTAGCCCCAGCTATACATCATCAGTGCTTAATTTGTGAATTGCGAGGTGCTGGAACAGATCTGGGTAACGGATCCCGCATGTTACCCGAGGATGGAGGGGTGTCGCACACGGAAGTGGGGAGCGGGTTGGGGGAAGGGGGGTTTTGGTGAGGCAGAGGGGTGTCGCAGACCAAAGTAAGTGAGGCGGGGGTGTCGCGGAAGTGAAGAGGGTTGGGGAGTCGCGGAAGAAAGCGAAAGTGAACAGCGGACGGGGGAGAAGGGCGGTTGAGGATCCGGCGTGTTCCAGCACAAATTAATCCCTGTACATCATCCCAGTTATTGTTTGTCATATATTACCAAGTTTCATGTAGTGAAACTACAAAAACACATGTGTATGGTTCATTACGCAGCATTTGAACCTGAACTAAATGGATCAACTGTTATAAATACTGTAGTATACGTTCATTTTTAATACAGTAAACTGTATATTTATAGTAGATTAAAGTTGCAGTAAGGGGCAACGCCGTGGCGCAGTAGGTAGTGCTGTTGCCTCACAGCAAAAAGGTCGCTGGACCTTTCGCGTGGGTTTCCTCCAGGTGCTCCGGTTTCCCCCACAAGTCCAAAGACATGCGCGATAGGTGAATTGGGTAAGCTAAAATTGTCCGTAGTGTATGTGTGTGAATGAGAGTGTATGGGTGTTTCCCAGTAATGGGTTGCAGCTGGAAGGGCATCCGCTGCGTAAAACATATGCTGGATAAGTTGGCGGTTCCGCTGTGGCAACCCCAGATTAATAAAGAAAATGAATGAATGAATGAATGAATAAAGTTGCAGTAGGTGATCTGCCAAAATGCTATCCGTTAGCATAATATCTTTGAACCACAATCCCTCCCCTGCCGTCCAAAGCTACGCCTTCTGAAATCATGAACGCACACATTAAAGATGACAGTAGACAACCCACTAGATCATGTCATTCACCAGCTAGAAAACTTTACAGTACTTTATAATACTATAATTCTGAACTAAAAACTGTATTATATCTAGCACGTTTCAGTTGTGTAGCGAGTAAAACTTGTCATAATGTACAATATTTCATGCATGCAAGGATCGCTGTTCTCACTCTCTCACACACTTTGTCCTAAAGCAACTACTGTATGCTTAGAGGTTGGCCGGCAGAGTGCAGAAATTACACTTATTACTAAGCCACACTTACATGCTGTTTCAGAGTGAATATTCAGAGTAGCAGTAAACAATATCGGTAGCGGGTCACAGGCAAGCGGCAACCACCCGCTCTCCCTCGGGAAGCCAATACGTAAGTAACTAAAACTGCAATTCATCGACTCGCCTGGGGGGCTGGCTCCAGGAAGTCCAAGTGCTTTCTGACTGCATTGGTAAATTGGCCATTTTTACAGCTGATAAAAACATGTTTACAGCCTGGTACAAATGATGGCTTTGGTGCATATAGCTATGATTACCCTTCATGACAACTGTGAGGGGGGTGAATTTTTTTATAACTCATCCGTTTCATTTTTATTAGGTTATATTAAGTTTGCATAATTAAGGGCGTGGCCACTTGAGTGACAGCTAGCCCTCGCTGGTCGCTGTCTCGTCACCTCAGCTGATTCTGGCTAATTAGCCGATGATCTTGGCATATTCGTCGTATTTTTGTGTTGGTTAATGTTTCTTTACACAGTCATTTGCCTTTTGGAATTATTTCCTGCAATTATCAGATACTATAGCATGCTGTGTGGACTTAATTGTGCTTACAAACCGTTCAAGTTGCCTCTATTTCTCAGGTGAGTGAAATTATATACTTGTATACCATATTTATAAATGTATTTGTTTTATTTAAGATCATTTATCATTTAAATGTTCTTTAGACCTGTAATGCACTCCAGAATCTGACAGATTGATTAGCTGTAGGCTATAAAACAGTCATCTGAAGCGTTGTCATACAGTGTTAGTGCTGGTTTTTATAAACAGCCTTGCATTTACTAACACAGACTATATCTGAAGTATTTTGAAGTAATTCGCGCTTTCCTCCTCTAGAAAAACGTCATAAGAACAATGTTTAGTTGCTCAATGTGTTGCAGCAGTGTTTTTAAAAGTCACAGGTAATGAAGTATTAAACGTTCTCCCAAAGTAAAAAGTCTGTCTAAGCCAGGTCTAAGCAAAATGCTGAGAATCCAGCATGCGTCTGTAGCTCCGCTCACTCTCCACCTGTTTGCCCTTATTTGGTATCCCGCGTTTGGTGCGATGACGTGCTAACAAAATGGCGATGGTTGACCGCGCCTACTTGTAGCTTCTTTTGCAGTGTTCAGAAATCTATGGGTGACGTCACGGATACTACGTCCATATCTTTTACAGTCTATGGTCACAGGTTGTCATTGTTCAAAAATGAACCAATGTGAATATAAAACCAACTTCAGCTCAGTAAAGCAGGCCAGGCGGAATAGCGATATTTACTGATGTTTTGTTGTTAAACTAAATATAAATCTACATTATCGATGCTGTAAAAGGTGCCTTATGAAACTGAAAATAGTCACATCAATCGTTCGCCAGAAGATTTCAGTGGCTGAACAACACTTCTGTGCATGTAACCCATTCATAATACAACACAATCTACATCAGCTTTGCGTGAAAAGAGTTTTAAAACATAACATTACCTGTCTAAAAGATGTCGTCCTTCCTCCAGCATTCAAAACTAACTACAGTATTGATTCAGGATTTTAAAAGGTTTTGATTCAGTATTAGTTTTTACCACTGTCACTCTCTCTTTCTCGTGTGCACGTGAACGCGGCGCTCGTGCATGTGCAAACGGCAGATCTGCGTTAATGGGCGTGCAAATGTACAAATCTACATTTGTTGACAGACAGTTTGGGCGACTTATCAGAATTATGGGAATTGTCGACCTGATGAACTTTAATTGGATGTAGATTTTTTAGTCTTATGCCTCACCCAGAATATAAAAATACATATAAATACATTTAGATTTACTTTAATCATTACTAATGAAATGTGAAGAGACTTTCAACCAGCACAACAAAATTTTTTTTCTAAAGACAATCACCTACTGCACCTTTAATATTTGAATATTTAAAAACACTTGCTACAGTATTGAGTAATTTGTTAAACATAATTATTTTCATAACTCATTTCTAATACCTAATTTCTTTTATCTTTGCCATGATGACAGCACATAATATTTGACTAGATAATCTTCAGGATACTAGTATTCTGCTTAAAGTGACATTTAAAGGCTTACCTAGGGTAATTAGGCAAGTCATTGTATAACAGTGGTTTGTTCTGTAGACAATCGAAAACAAATATTGCTTAAGGGGGCTAATAATATTGACCTTAAAAAATTTTTATTTTTATTAAATAAAAAAAACACTGCTTTTATTCTAGCCAAAATGAAACAAATAAGACTTCCTCCAGAAGAAAAAATATAGAAAATACTGTGAAAAATTCTGTCATCCTTTGGGAAATATTTGAAAAAAAAAAAAAAAATTGACAGGAGGGCGAATAAATTTGACTTCAACTGTATGTTTGGATTTGTTTTGTTTCTATAGGATACTATTCTCTGAAAGTTTTGTCCATTTAAAAAAAAGCCAAGTGAAACTACACACTACACCAGTACAACAAAAAATGTTTCTGAAGACAATCACCTACTGCACCTTTAATATTTGAAGATTTAAAAAACTTGCTACAGTATTGAGTAATTTGTTAATATTACTTTATAATTTGTATTACCATAGCAGCTACTGAATTACCACAACAGAATAATTCAAGCACTGTATTATATTAATTTAGCAATGTAATGATGCAAAAGTAGGCATAGTTGTCTTGCGCTGGAGGCGGTCATATGTAAATGACTGATGCTAGGTGATGTCACTTTGCCCCATCGGATCAGAATGAGCCATTTTTGGACCTGGAATAAATAAACGCTTTGTTTATAATGAAGAAAATGAAGCTATGAAACTCTACAAAGACCTCTCATATGGCAAAATATCAAGGCAAATGTAATTTCTCATGTCATCATGATTTTAAATGTACATGCAGGAACATTCCTCCCAGCTCCTTGTCTAACATTGTTGTACAGTTGAAGTCAGAATTATTAGCCCTCCTGAATTATTAGCCCCTGTTTATTTTTTTCCACAATTTCTGTTTAACAGAGAGAAGATCACACTTTTCTGAACATTAATTAATAATTTTAATAACTAATTTCTAATAACTAATTTCTTTTATCTTTGTCATGATGACAGTACATAATGTTTGACTAGATATTCTTCAAGATACTAGTATTTGGCTTAAAGTGACATTTAAAGAATTAACTAGGTTAATTAGGCAAGTCATTTGATAACAGAGGTTTGTTCTGTAGACAATTGAAAAAAAAAATTGCTTAAGGGGGCTAAAAATATTGTCCTTAATGTTTTTTTTTTACAATTAAAATCTGCTTTTATTCTAGCCAAAATAAAACAAAATAGACTTTCTCCAGAAGAAAAAAATATTACAGGAAATACTGCCAAAAATTCCTTGCTCTGTTAAACATAGTTTGGGAAATATTTAAAAAACAAAATTGACAGGAGGGCGAATAAATTTGACTTCAACTGTATGTTTAGATTTGTTTTGTTTCAATAGGAAACTATTCTCTGAAAGTTTTGTCCATTTGAAAAAAGCCAAGTGAAACTACACACACTTCACCAGTGTCCTCAGTGACGTGCAGTAATGTGTAACACACTCCATAAAGCACTGTCAGAGGGATTTAGACTTTTTTTTTTTTAAGACGGCTCTTTTAAAGCCCACTCGCTCTGCTAAAAAACATGTGTTTGCGCTGAGGGGCTCTGGGCTGCTGGAGAGTGTGTGTAATATGTCACGCTGAGTGAAACGGGATCCCATGGGAGCTCTTGAGTAGGTCAAGAGGGTAATTGGTTAATTTGTATATGATCAGGATCAGATGCCTGTCGCCGCTTGATTTAAAGGTCAGAAAGAAATAAAGTCTAGCTGAGAATATAAAACTAAAAGTTACACTTTTAAACAACAATGCCTTTCCAGTTTGCGTTCCTGTATTTCAATCATAAAGGCACAATATGTATGGTTTTTTCATTAAAAAATCCAAAAACCACTAGAACAGTGTAATATATTTTGCTGACTTCTGTCCTTACAATGTTCCATATGCACTCAAAAAATGATGTTTGCCATTTGTTCAAACTACTTATTTAAAATGAGCGGAAATTACACAATTATTGAGTTTTATTTTGGGACAACTTAATTGTTTTATGTTCAATCGACTAAAATTTGTAAAAACCATACTTACTTACTCCCAGGGCCGTTTATATCGAAGTTGATATTTAGCCGCATCCAGGGCTTAATTTGTGCCGGAACACGCCTGATCCGGTACCTCTGAAATCTAATCCGGCACCTCATTTTGCCGAACCCACTTCAACCACCCTCCTCCCTCGTCGGCTGTTCACTTTCACTTTCTTTCGTGACTCCCCAAGTCTTAACCTTCGTCTACGACACTCCCGCCTTGCTCACTTTCGTCCGCGACACCCTCTGCCATCCACCTCACCAATAACCCCAAATGCCGGATGCGTTACCCTGATCTGTTCCGGGACCTTGCAATTCACAAATTAAGCACTGGCCGCACCATGTTGGTGTTTCCTAACATCTCATTTTTATAAGGGGGAACCTTAGCCCAATGCTCAAACCCCAACCTGGATGACCAGGACATACACACATACACTACGGACAATTTCATTCATTTATTCATTTTCTTTTCGGCTTAGTCCCTTTATTAATCTGGGGTCGCCACAGAGGAATGAACCGCCAACTTATCCAGCATATGTTTTACGCAGCCGATGCCCTTCCAGCTGCAACCCATCACTCTCGTTCACACAAATACAATATGGACAATTTAGCTTACCCAATTCACCTATAGCAGATGTATTTGGACTTGTTGGGGAAACCGGAGCACCCGGAGGAAACCCACGCCAACACTGGGAGAACATGCAAACTCCACACAGAAATGCCAACTGACCCAGCTGGGACTTGAACCAGCGACATTCTTACTGTGAGACGACAGTGCTAACCACTGACCCACCGTGTCACCCCTTGGGTAAATGTAATAAGTGTAATTTTGTATTTTAAAAATACACAAATCATCATTAAAAACATATACTGTAAAAAATATCGAAGTAGTATCCGTCACGTCACTTACAGGTTTCTGAAAAGCACAAATGAAGCAACCAGAAGGCGTGGCCAACCGCTGCTATTTTGTTCGCGCATCATCACACTGACCGAGGGTTACCAAAAAAGGGCAAAGAGGCGGAGCATCAGTGGAGCTACAGATGCCTGCTAGCATTTTGCTTAGACAGGTTTTTCTTTGGGAGAAATGCTTAATACTTCTTTACCTGTGACTAGTTTGTATTCTGACCACATGTGCTTGCCTGTATACTATATCAATAAAGTGTTTAGTCTTTTAAAAACACTGTTGTAACACATTGAGACCACTAAGCATTGTTCTTATGACATATTTCTACAGGAGGAAAACACCATGAACTACTTCCAAATACTTTTGTGTTAGTAAATGCAAGATATTTATGAAGTCCAGGCATAACACTGTATGACAGCATTTCAGAAGACTTATATATGTTCTATAGCCTACAGCTAATCAATCCGTCTAAAAGAAAGTTATAAATGATAACTTACCTTAAATAAAACAAATACATTTATAGAGATGGTATATAAGCATATAATTTCACTCACCTGGGAAATGGAGGCCACTTGAATGGTTTGTGAGCACAATTAAGTGCACACAGCGTGCCATAATATCTGATAATTGTAGGAAATAATTCCAAAAGGCAACTGACTCTGTAAAGCCACATAAAACAACACAAAAATACATTGTATATGCCGAGTTCAGCAGCTAATCAGCCGGAATCAGCTGAGGTGGCGTGACTGCGACCGACAGAGACCTAGCTGTCACTCAAGAGGCCACGCCCTTAATTATGTTATAAAATAATTTACAAACAAACAAAATATGTGTCAAAATAAGATTTGCCACCAAAAATCATTTTGCCAGCTAAAACACAGAGAAAGTTGTGCCTCAAAATCAGCCCACAGTGGATAAAAACATCCCCAACAGCACACAAGGGTTAACCAGATACTTCACACGGACCAATCACAGATGTCTGGTGGGCCGCATTTGACCCAGGGGCCATAAAAACTGCCCAGGTCTAATCTACTGTATGTGATTGGCACAAACCAACATATGTTAAGGAGAAATAATGTACTGCGCAGATTCAGAGAGATGAAGAAATATCCCTCTGTGAATGTGGCTAATAGCTGTAGAAAAAAGTCTTTTGCTTGTCGAGCGCTCAGGAACGCTGTGCAGAGTCAGAGACAGCAGTGATAACAGGAGAGCTGCGCTTGGGGAAAGTCTTCAGTGCTTGAGGGATCTGCGTCTGTGTGTGTGTGTGTGTGTGTGTGTGTAATGATATACTGTATGTGTGTGACTTAATGCTCGCTCAGTGACAACACTGCAGGCATCTGGCTCATGTACAAACTCAACTTCTCTGGCTTTTTTTCTGTTCAGGCTCAGCCCCTATACTGTCCTTATTTATGACCTCTCTTCCACTCTATACTATGAGCTTGTATTCATCTCCCTCCTTCACACACACACACACACACACACACACACACACACACACACACACACACACACACACACACACACACACACACACACACACACACACACACACTTATACAGCTATATTTATGAGGACTTCCCAAAGACATAATGATTTTTGTACTGTACTACAGTCTGTATATTCTCTCCCCCTACCCTAAACTCAACCCTCACAGGAAACAATCTGCATTTTTACATTTACATATGATTTGAGTTAGTTGGTACGCTGTACAAATTTATTCCGTAAAAAGCAATTAGTTGACCTCAAAAGTAAAAGCAAGTAAACCTGATGTTTTTTAAGCGATTAGTTGACTTTGCTTCAGAAAGTGAATAAAGCTGTTGCTTTTAAAGTGATTGGTTGAGTTATTTAAAGTGAGTAAGCCTGCTGCTTTTGAAGCAATTCGTTGACTTAACTTAAAAAGTAAGTAAACTTGTTGCTTTTAAAGTGATTAATTGACTTTACTTAATAAGTAAACATGTTGCTTTTAAAGCGATTAGTTGACTATTTAAAAAAGTGAGTAAACGTGTTGTTTTTAAAGCGATTAGTTGACTATTTAAAAAAGTGAGTAAACGTGTTGTTTTTAAAGCGATTAGTTGACTTAAAAAGTGAGTAAACGTTGTTTTTAAAGCGATTAGTTGACTATTTAAAAAAGTGAGTAAACGTGTTGTTTTTAAAGCGATTAGTTGACTTAAAAAGTGAGTAAATGTTGTTTTTAAAGCGATTAGTTGACTATTTAAAATAGTGAGTAAACGTGTTGTTTTTAAAGCGATTAGTTGACTTAAAAAGTGAGTAAATGTTGTTTTTAAAGCGATTAGTTGACTATTTAAAAAAGTGAGTAAACGTGTTGTTTTTAAAGCGATTAGTTGACTATTTAAAATAGTGAGTAAACGTGTTGTTTTTAAAGCGATTAGTTGACTTAAAAACTGAGTAAACGTGTTGTTTTTAAAGCGATTAGTTGACTATTTAAAAAAGTGAGTAAACGTGTTGTTTTTAAAGCGATTAGTTGACTTAAAAAGTGAGTAAACGTGTTGTTTTTAAAGTGATTAGTTGACTTAAAAACTGAGTAAACGTGTTGTTTTTAAAGCGATTAGTTGACTATTTAAAAAAGTGAGTAAACGTGTTGTTTTTCAAGCGATTAGTTGACTTAAAAACTGAGTAAACGTGTTGTTTTTAAAGCGATTAGTTGACTATTTAAAAAAGTGAGTAAACGTGTTGTTTTTAAAGCGATTAGTTGACTTAAAAACTGAGTAAACGTGTTGTTTTTAAAGCGATTAGTTGACTATTTAAAAAGTGAGTAAACGTGTTGCTTTTAAAGCGATTAGTTGACTATTTAAAAAGTGAGTAAACGTGTTGTTTTTAAAGCGATTAGTTGACTATTTAAAAAGTGAGTAAACGTGTTGTTTTTAAAGCGATTAGTTGACTTAAAAACTGAGTAAACGTGTTGTTTTTAAAGCGATTAGTTGACTATTTAAAAAAGTGAGTAAACGTGTTGTTTTTAAAGCGATTAGTTGACTATTTAAAAAGTGAGTAAACGTGTTGTTTTTAAAGCGATTAGTTGACTATTTAAAAAAGTGAGTAAACGTGTTGTTTTTAAAGCGATTAGTTGACTATTTAAAAAAGTGAGTAAACGTGTTGCTTTTAAAGCGATTAGTTGACTATTTAAAAAAGTGAGTAAACGTGTTGTTTTTAAAGCGATTAGTTGACTTAAAAAGTGAGTAAATGTTGTTTTTAAAGCGATTAGTTGACTATTTAAAAAAGTGAGTAAACGTGTTGTTTTTAAAGCGATTAGTTGACTTAAAAAGTGAGTAAATGTTGTTTTTAAAGCGATTAGTTGACTATTTAAAAAAGTGAGTAAACGTGTTGTTTTTAAAGCGATTAGTTGACTTAAAAAGTGAGTAAATGTTGTTTTTAAAGCGATTAGTTGACTATTTAAAAAAGTGAGTAAACGTGTTGTTTTTAAAGCGATTAGTTGACTATTTAAAATAGTGAGTAAACGTGTTGTTTTTAAAGCGATTAGTTGACTTAAAAAGTGAGTAAATGTTGTTTTTAAAGCGATTAGTTGACTATTTAAAAAAGTGAGTAAACGTGTTGTTTTTAAAGCGATTAGTTGACTATTTAAAATAGTGAGTAAACGTGTTGTTTTTAAAGCGATTAGTTGACTTAAAAACTGAGTAAACGTGTTGTTTTTAAAGCGATTAGTTGACTATTTAAAAAAGTGAGTAAACGTGTTGCTTTTAAAGCGATTAGTTGACTATTTAAAATAGTAAGTAAACGTGTTGTTTTTAAAGCGATTAGTTGACTTAAAAAGTGAGTAAATGTTGTTTTTAAAGCGATTAGTTGACTATTTAAAAAAGTGAGTAAACGTGTTGTTTTTAAAGCGATTAGTTGACTTAAAAAGTGAGTAAACGTGTTGTTTTTAAAGTGATTAGTTGACTTAAAAACTGAGTAAACGTGTTGTTTTTAAAGCGATTAGTTGACTATTTAAAAAAGTGAGTAAACGTGTTGTTTTTAAAGCGATTAGTTGACTTAAAAACTGAGTAAACGTGTTGTTTTTAAAGCGATTAGTTGACTATTTAAAAAGTGAGTAAACGTGTTGTTTTTAAAGCGATTAGTTGACTTAAAAACTGAGTAAACGTGTTGTTTTTAAAGCGATTAGTTGACTATTTAAAAAAAGTGAGTAAACGTGTTGTTTTTTAAAGCGATTAGTTGACTATTTAAAAAGTGAGTAAACGTGTTGTTTTTAAAGCGATTAGTTGACTATTTAAAAAGTGAGTAAACGTGTTGTTTTTAAAGCGATTAGTTGACTATTTAAAAAAGTGAGTAAACGTGTTGTTTTTAAAGCGATTAGTTGACTATTTAAAAAAGTGAGTAAACGTGTTGTTTTTAAAGCGATTAGTTGACTATTTAAAAAGTGAGTAAACGTGTTGTTTTTAAAGCGATTAGTTGACTATTTAAAAAAGTGAGTAAACGTGTTGTTTTTAAAGCGATTAGTTGACTATTTAAAATAGTGAGTAAACGTGTTGCTTTTAAAGCGATTAGTTGACTTAAAAAGTGAGTAAATGTTGTTTTTAAAGCGATTAGTTGACTTAAAAAGTGAGTAAATGTTGCTTTTTAAGTGATTAGTTGACTTAACAGTGAGTGAACTTGTTGCTTTTAAAATGATTAGTGGACTTTACTTAAAGTGAGTAAACTTGTTTTTAAATCGATAAGTTGACTTTACTTAAAGATTAATATACCTATTGTTTTTTGTGACTAGTTAATTTGTGATTAGTTAACTTACAAAAATGAGAAAAGCTAATTTTTAAAAAGTGATTAGTTGAATTAACTTAAAAAAGTGAGTAAACGTGTTGCTTTTTAAATTATAAAACTTATTTTATAATTAGTCAACTAATCGCTTTAAAAGCAACAACTTAACACACTTTTCTAAGTCAACTAATCACTTTACTTTAAAAGGTGAGTAAACCTGTTGCTTTTAAAGTCAACTAATCTCTTTAAAAGCAACAGGTTTACTCACCTTTTAAAGTAAAGTCAACTAATTGTTTTAAAAGCAACAGGTTTACTCAACTTTTAAAGTAAAGTCAACTAATCGCTTTAAAAACAAGTTCGCACACTTATTAAGTAACTAATTACTTTAAAAGCAACAGGTTTACTAACCCTTTTATTTAAAGTCAACTAAAACAACAAGTTTGCACACTTTTTAAGTCAACTAATCGATTTAAAAGCAACAAGTTTATACACCCTTTTAAGTAAAGTCAACTAATCAGATTAGTGATTAGTTGACTTTACTTAAAAGTGTTAGTAAACCTTTTACTTTAAAGCGATTAGTTGACTTTACTTAAAAGTGTTAGTAAACCTTTTGCTTTTAAAGCGATTAGTTGACTTTACTTAAAAGTGTTAGTAAACCTTTTACTTTTAAAGCGATTAGTTGACTTTCCTCAAAAGTGTGAGTAAACCTTTTGCTTTTAAAGATTTCTTTTTCGATTATATGACTTAAAAAAATTTGTTGACTTGAATTTAGTTTTACAGAGCATATATTTATTTACACAAATATACACACTATACACATACAGTATATAATTTGTAAAAATTAACTTTTATTTTGGATGCGACTAATCGTTTGATGACACTAAAATGAACACTTGGGTTTAAAGTTTTAACAAATACTTTGTTGGGGCGGCACAGTGGCTCAGTGGTAAGGACTGTCAACTCACAGCAAGAAGGTCGCTGGTT
>LR812541.1:4798809-4811309 GCA_903798195.1 Danio kyathit | reverse complement strand
TCCATTCATACGCTTGCGAATGCGTCAGACCGGAAACGCAGGGTCATGCGTCGAGTTTCGCAGGTTGCTGCATTGCAAAGTTCAAGCTTGGTGAACTCTGACCTGCGAAATTGCATCACTTGACTGCGTGAAACCAATCCAGGATCAAAACATGACCTCTCTGAACTGAAATTTAAAACATGGACCAATCGCTCGCTTTTTAAATGTCTAATCATCTTGTTTAATCCCGCCCCTTTTCGCAGCGCCGTACGACAGAATTCCGCAAGCTCAAACTCTAGTGTGACCACGGCTTGACTCGTACAATTTAGAACGATTTGCCCATCACCCAATGACGGTTGGGTTTAGGGGCGGGGTTGGGTGCCACGCCTCCTTTTTAAAATCGTACATTTTCGTACGACTCCACTCGTGTGAATTCGTACGAATTAGCCACTAAACTGACAAAACGTAAAATACTTACGTTTCCTCATGAGACCATGCTGGATTAATCGCATTCAAGATACAAGTTTGTATTTAAATAATATAGACGTGTGACCTGTGTATATAGCAGGGGTTCTTAATGTCTACATTAAAAGGTGCAAATCTGAATTTTTATTAAGGTCATAGATCCGGAACAGCTGATATTACATAACTTGTTTTAATAAACATCCATAACATGCATCACAAGTCAACACTATTTATTTTTCTTTAAATAAAGTGGCATTTGCTTTCAAAACACATTAAATACCATGTAGATGTGGCAAACCCACTAATACGAGTGCATTTTTGCACAAAACACAACAAAAGATAGGCCAATGGTATCTGGATGCAGCCATGATGATGCAAGCTGAGACTGCATATCTCAGAGATGCAATGTTAGACACAATGCACTTAATGGAGCAAGTGACGTCACTGTGAGGGGCGGGGTTAGCGCTGGGCATTAAAAAGCATTGCAAGCAGGCCAACTGCGTCCAGACCTCTCTCCAAAAACAGTTAAAAACACAAAAGGTGTGTAATGAAAACTTTAGGTGTTGTAGTTTTGCGGTCCTTATATCTGTATTTTGTGGATACTGCCGTTCAAAATGTCCGCGTTTCATTTCATAGTGGCGTTTTACATTTCCACTCGTTACAACCCCAATAGTCTCATTGCAAATGAATAATGGCTTTGTGCTGGCATGAGGCAAAATAAACGCATACTTATCTGCGATTCTCTTCATCAAGTTTTCTTTTAAGTGAGACTGACATCTTCAACCATTGAAATGATCGCTTTGCTGCGGTGCATTAAAGCAGGTGCGCGTGCGCGCTTAGGCCGCTCGATCTCATGAAGCCTCGTATGATCACTGGATGTCATTACAAAAGAGTGACGTAGGAAAACTTTGAATATTTTGCATTCGATTTTATTTCAGCCCGTACTTTTTAAAACAAATTTACAAACAACTAAACTGTTGATTTACAAGGTTTATGCATTTATCAATGAGAGAAATCCACAATTTGAATCCCTTACACACGGTCTTACAATACAAAATGGAGTTGGTCCGGATTGAATACCCTCACGGTCCGGATCCGGACTTTGAAAAGCCCTGGTGTATTGGTTGCGGCTGGAAGGGCATTTGCTGCATAAAACATATGCTGGATAAGTTGCCGGTTCATTCCGCTGTGGTGACCCTGATGAATAAATGGACTAAGCCGAAAAGAAAATGAATGAATATATATATATACACACACACACACACACACACACACACACGCACACACACACACACACACACACATATATATATACCGTATATATACAAATATTGTATATAATATAGTAATTTATAAATAGTCATTAATCACATCGTTTGACACCCCTAATTTAAATCCTTTTTTTAAAAAGAAAGGACTTAATAAAAATATTTTCATTTGAAGTCAGAGTTCAAACAAATTAGCACAGACTTAACCCCTTCAACACATTGCGATCTGTGGCTCACACACACAATAACAAAATAACAAAGCTAACAAAAGAAGCTTTCCAGGTTAAAAAAAAAAAGTCATGTTGATGCTGCATCAGAAAACAAGCAGAAGCAAAACAAGATGCTAACGGACTTTCAAAAATAATAAAGGACATATACTGTATATTTTAAACTAAACAATATACTGTATTTCTAGATTGAATGTAATGCTTTATTGTCTTTGATTTAAATATATTTGCAATTAAACACTTTTTAATGACGTTTAAATTAGTCCTGGCAAATGATTAATTGTAATTAATTGCATCCCAGATACAAGTTTGTATTTACAAAATATAAATGTGCGTACTGTGTATATTTATGTGCAAGTATATATATGTATAAATAAACACATACATGAAATACAAAAAAAATTAACTTATATGTAAAAGTTTATAAAATATGAAAAAAAAAAAAATATATATATATATATATATATATTTATATATATATATATATATATATATATATATATATATATATATATATATATATATATATATATATATATAAAACAGTGCTGTCAAGCAATTAATCACGATTAATCGCATCCGAAAAAAGTTCATAATTACAAAATAAAATATATTTGTGTGTACCGTGTATATATTTTTTGTGTATATACTAACTCTATACATGACTATATTGTATAAAATATTTGTATATATTTATATATAAGTATTTATAGATAATACAAAGGATATATAACTGTGTATATATATTAGTGGTGGGCCATTATCGGCGTTAACGTGCTGCGTTAACGCGAGACTCTTATCGCGCGATAAAAAAAATATCCCCGTTAATCTAATCGAATGTATACCTGACCGGTGAGCCGTCTGGGAAAGAAGTGCCCTCCTGAATCAAATCAGCAGGATGCCTGACTCTAACTGCAGTTGAGCAGTTTCACTTTAACTCACGAACATTTAATTCATGCCTTCGTAATAATCTGGGGTATTAGACGCAAATAAATGAGTAATGACAGGTGAGAGTGTTATGAAATTTAATAACGCACGCCAAATGAGAAGAAAAAAAACTTCCGCATTTCGTGTGTGTGTGTGTGTGTGTGTGTGTGTGTGTGTGTTTGCGTCTGTGTGGTCCTTTACTGACAGCCGCCTGTGTGGATCTTGTCGGAAAATATGGCAAAAAGTCCTACATGACGGTAATAGTTTGTCAGTAATGCCACTAATATCTGCATACTCCACGTCTCAATTCCATTTCTGTTTAGTGCAGTTATGACTTTAGTCGCATTAAGTAATCAAAAATCGCTGTTTACATGGTAGACTCTTAATCAGAGTATTGTTTTAATCATATTAAAATCGTATTAAAGTATTGTTGCCCATGTAAACATACTCAATGTCTGACACACCGTCAGGGCTCTGTGAACTTGCCTTTGCGAAGCAGCATTTTCTGTATGTAAGTACATCAAAAGCAAGTATGAAATCACTGTTAGGAGCTTATGTAGGCCTACAGTTCAACATTCATGTTTAACTGCATAAACAGTGAGTAAACCACAAGCACATCTTATTGAACATCATTTATTTTCATCACCAATTATCATAGTAGAACAGTTTCTCAAGCAGTTTGTGATGCACTTTGGAAACAGGAGATGAGCCCCTGGTCTAATGCGCCACCTGGCTTGAGAAACCCATTCTCAATGACTTATTATTTGGGTAGCATTCTGAATGCCTTCGGCAGAATTCAAATGAGCCATTTTAATCTAGATTAATCTAGATTAAAAAAATTAATCTATGCCCACCTATAATATATATATATATATATATATATATATATATATATATATATATATATATATATATATATATATATATATATATATATATATACACACACACACACACAAATATACACAGTACGCACAAATATATTTTGTAAATAAGAACTTTTATTTTGAATATGAATAGTGATTAATCACTTGACAGCACTCATTTATATGTTTTACAGTTATTTGAGTACAGTGTTAAATACAATTTTGAAGTGTATTTAAGTTATCTATTAGCATCGTTTTTAAAATATATGAAAGTATATTTAAAATTCAATACCAGATCAAACTAAATAAAATTAAACTTGCTTCTTTTTGACAAGGCATATGACAAGCTGCACTGTGGTAAACAGTTTCTGGAAGAAAAAAATGAGCAAAAACATCACAGTGACAAGCAGTGTTCCTGAAATAAAGCTGTGCTCACCTCCTGTCATGATTTGGGCAAATATTTATTTTCGAAAAAAAAGAGCAGAATATCATCAGGCGAAGAGTTTTGGGTTCTTTTTAGCGTCTTTAACTTGCAGTGGTAAAATGAAAGCAGTTCAGCGAGGTTATGTAAGTATTTGCTGAACCATTTTCTGTCCTGCCTGTTGAAAACGTGACTAAGCAGGCTGTGTGTTTGTGTGTGTGTGTGTGTGTGTGTGTGTGTGTGTGTGTGTGTGTGTGTGTGTGTGTGTGTGTGTGACTATTATCTCAATTACTGTGCTCTAAGAGCGAGTTTGTATATATTTACGCGACGCTATATTTCTTAAACTGAAGTAAACTCGGTTGTGCTGCCATGAACCGGGAGTGAGATTCGGTGAAACTAGGCTAACCTCTAAATAAACACACATGTGAGCGCACACACATACCCACACACGCTCGTCTGGACCTGAACACACAACCTGAACTCCCTCTGCTGGAGACACGTTCAACAGGAAACACGAGTCGACCTCTGGAAAAACTGAGATTTCATAACAGCTAAAGCGAGATTTTCTAGACGCTGCAAGACACTTTTTTTTCGTCGTACTCACAAACAAACAAGCACTAAAACTGACTGACTTTTTCACACATTTGCGAGGAATGTGTTTTAAACATTGACAGATGTTTGTGCATGTGAAAGATTACACTTTTCAGGCTCGTATGGAAATCTGACGCTGACTCAACATGCGACTTCAAAAGTTGAATTATCTAAATATAAAAATTCCATACAAAGCACAGATGTGATTGTAAACCTTGTGTTTTATGTCCATACGTGCAACTTATTTAACTCTATACCAGTGTGAGTTTCTTATGTTCAAAGCAAAAGAAGATATTTTGAAGAATGTTGGAAGCCTTTAGCCGTATGACTTACATGGGGTGTTCCTACTATGGGTGTCAATGGCTAAAGGCTTCCAACAGTATCTGGTTAGCAGAAGAAATAATAATTATAAAAGAAAATGTGAATGTTTTCAACCACTGGAGACAGAACGATGACAGAATTTTCACTTTTTGGGGTGAGCTGTCCCTTTAACTCAGTTGTGAGGAGTGTGTGTGTGTGTGAGATAAGAGAAACAGTGATAACCGTGTATTATCAAGCTGTACGGTATATTTGGAAGAGTTTGTGAGGCTGACTGTGTTGAGAATAAAGCAGTGTTATTCTCATCAGTGTGCGTGTGTGTGTCTCTCGTGTATATGTTTGTGTGTCTCTCTCTCTTTGTATCTTTGTTTGTGTGTGTGTGTGTGTGTGTGTATCTGTGTCTCTATGTATGTGTGTGTGCACTTGCATTACTCTTTGTGTGTGTGTGTGCATCTCTTTCTGTCTGTGTGTATGCAAATGTGTGTGTGAGTGCACATTCGTGTATGTGTGTCTCTGTGTGTTTGTGTCTGTGCATGTGTATGTTTGTGTACATGTGTGTGTGCGCGTCTCTGTCTGTGTCTATTTTTATATATGTGTGTGTGTCTCTCTGTGTGTGTGCACGTGTTTGTGTCTGTCTCTTTGTGTGTGTGTCTCTCTTCATGTATGTCTGTGTGTGTGTGTGTGTCACTTTCTCTCTGCTTGTCTCTGTGTGCGTGTAGGTGTGTATATATTTGTGTGCATACGTGTGTCTTTCAGTGTGTGTGTTTGTGTGTGTGTGTGTGTGTGTGTGTGTGTGTGCATGTGTGTGTCTCTGTGTGTGTGCACGTGTTTGTGTCTGTCTCTTTGTGTGTGTCTCTCTTCATGTATGTCTGTGTGTGTGTGTGTGTCACTTTCTCTCTGCTTGTCTCTGTGTGCGTGTAGGTGTGTATATATTTGTGTGCATACGTGTGTCTTTCAGTGTGTGTGTTTGTGTGTGTGTGTGTGTGTGTGTGTGTGCATGTGTGTGTCTCTCTGTGTGTGTGCATGTGTTTGTGTCTGTCTCTTTGTGTGTGTGTCTCTCTTCATATATGTCTGTGTGTGTGTGTGTGTGTGTCACTTTCTCTCTGCTTGTCTCTGTGTGCGTGTAGGTGTGTCTTTCAGTGTATGTGTGTGTGTGTGCATGTGTGTGTGCATGTGTTTGTGTCTGTCTCTTTGTGTGTGTGTCTCTCTTCATGTATGTCTGTGTGTGTGTGTGTGTGTGTGTGTGTGTGTGTGTGTGTGTGTGTGTGTGTGTGTGTGTGTGTGTGTGTGTGTGTGTGTGTGTGTGTGTCACTTTCTCTCTGCTTGTCTCTGTGTGCGTGTAGGTGTGTATATATTTGTGTGCATACGTGTGTCTTTCAGTGTATGTGTGTGTGTGTGTGTGTGTGTGTCTCTCTGTGTGTATGTGTGTGTCTCTGCAGGACTCATTCTGTGAGTCACGGGGCCGTCTCTGGCACACTGACTGGAAGCCTCTGCTTTATGAGAGGATCTGGAGCTCTGCCCGGCTCTGCCTCGTCCCGCTCGCTGTTAACTCCTCACTGCCTCACACTTAACCCTTCACACACATCAGTCTGAGCGTCACACACAACTGCCTTCATGAAGCACTTTATACAGCGGCCTGGTTTAAAGAATTAGGAAGGAACAGTGACTCCTGCTTTAAAGCTGAAGATATCAAAAACTTAAGTGTACTTCATAAACAACACATTATTGTCTGCTGTATTTATTGTTCTAGGTGTAAAAGGGTATTACTATACATTACTTCAGATTAGTACTGGCAAAAGTTTAATCACAATTTGTTTTGTCATATACTGTATATATATATATATAGACATTAACTTTTTTGATCACCAGCCACTGTGGCTAGTAGTTTCCCAACATTACTAGCCCACTCTGCATTTTCACTAGCCACAATTTTATTGTTGGGAAAATATATTTTATACACATAAATATGACTTTGACATGCTAAAATTACTTGATTTAGATGTTGCGTTTTCTCCACATGCCTCATTCATTTCACATTTTGTGTGTCGTGTATGAGCTTGCTCAATGTTCATGAGCAAATGGGTCATGGTTTCATAGTACTACGATTAGTTTTTATTTCACATAATTTACCAAATTTATCCCTGACCACACCAATGTTAAATGTGTCAAAACAAGCATAATATAGCTGTTTACTATACTTTTTATTTAACAAAACATATGCACAGTAATCTGTCCTGGCTAAAGGTCCCAAATCACCAGTTAACTACACATAAATGGGGAGTAATCTCCCATTAAAGCAATGTTATTTTAAAAAAATGATAATTAAACCACATTACGCAAAAGAAAGCAGGTAAAAAACATACCGTGTGATAACAAAAGGATGCTAACGCACACGGTTAACGTTAGACTCGTAAATAATCTGTTTAAATAATGGTTAAAGTAAAAGCAACCGGTGCTGCTTACAAAAATACAAATCTGGAGCTCTTCAAAGCAGCAAGACTGTGGGTGCATGTTCATCACTTTTTGTCTAGTCTATTTAAAAGAGAACCGATCACATCAGCTGTTTCTCTAGACACAGTTGCTTTACGCAAGGAAACGGGAGCGCGCACGCGTTTTAAACAGTCGCGCGCATCACCTCAGCTGTTAGCGCGAGTGATCATTCGGTATTTATCTGCTTTTTTACTGCTCACGTGAACGCAATTATTTTTGTCAGTCGTGTTGCTTCTCAATTCTAAGATCACCTTTGCATGCATATTACACCATCCTTATTGTCAAACCCTGCTTTAATGAATTATTATCCGGGAAACCAGCCAAAGTGGCTAGTGGGAGTGTCTTACCTGCCACCACTGAAATCTACCCGCATTTGGCGGGTGTTAATGTAAAGCCCTGTATGTGTATATATATATATATATATATATATATATATATATATATATATATATATATATATACTAGGGTTGGGCGATGTTGACCAATTTAGCATCGTACAATGTCTAATGTGAAACATCGCGATGGACGATGACATCGTCTTCATAGGCGGAGGTGAATTAATTATATATGAATAAATAATTAATTCATAACGAATTAATTATTTATAGCCTGCCGTTTCAACTACCTGGTATTTGTTTTATCCATAACCAAATCATAAATAAATAAAGATAAGTTACACACAAATTACCACCTGTCAATCACTTTTTCCGCGGGACTCCGGCATGAGTAGGCAGAGTGATCCGTGTCAGTCATTTGTTTGGTGCGGTGGATGGCTGAGGGGTGTCGCGAACGAAAGTGAGCGGCGCGGGGGTTGCTCGCGGACAAAAGTGAGCGGCGCTGAGGTGTCGCGGACGAAAGTGAAGATGGTTGGGGAGTCGCAGAACAAAGTGAAAATGAACAGTGGACGGGGGAGGAGGGCGGTTGAGGAGGGAGATCGGTAAAATGAGGTGCCGGATCCGGCGTGTTCTGGCACAAATTAAGCCCTGGATAGAGACAAGATTATTTAAATATCACATTTAACAACTATAGTGAGACGCGATCCACTATCATCCTTGATAAACTGTTCGACGTACACTGTTCTCTGGAGCTCAGACGAGCGCATGACAGTGTGTGTGTCTGTGGCTGTGTGTGTGTGTGTGGTCACGTGATGTGTGTTTTCAGTGGATGGAGGGATGTGCAGAAATGCTAGATGAAACACCAGTGTGGACGTGGGTCATTTTTGTTCTAAAACGCCATTTTAAAAGTAAGCTGTATTAGTGTAAACGGGGGCCTGAGTGTGTGTTTTTCACGAGCGGGTTTCCGACGGGGGCGGGGCGATGGATCATGATGCCGCCTCAGCATCGTGATGTCTGTCGGCCATCGGCGATGGACAATGGCATCGTCTATACAGCTTAAAGTGACATTTAAAGGCTTAACTAGGTTAATTAGGTTAACTAGGCAGGTTAGGGTAATTAGGCAAGTTATTGTGTAACGATGGTTTGTTCTGTAGACTATCAAAAAAACTAAAAGAAAGAAAACAACTTAAAGGGGCTAATAATATTGACCTTAAAATTGTTCTTAAATTAAAAACTGCTTTTATTCTAGCCAAAATAAAACAAATAAGACTTTCTCCAGAAGAAGAATGTTTATTATGTTTTCCATACTGTCTCAGCTTTTTCTGATTTGGGGTTGTATTGGGTTGGGCTGTCTGGGACGGTCCTCAAGTGGTTCAGATCTTACCTTGAAGGGAGAGGTTACTATGTCAGTATAGGTGACCATAGGTCGAGGTGGACACCGATGACATGTGGAGTCCCACAAGGCTCGATTCTGGCACCTCTCCTGTTCAACCTTTATATGCTCCCTCTGAGCCAAATAATGAGAAAGAACCAAATTTCCTACCACAGCTATGCTGATGACACTCAGATCTACTTAGCCTTAACGCCTAATGACTACAGCCCTATTGACACCCTCTGCCAATGCATTGATGAAATGAACAGTTGGATGTGCCAAAACTTTCTGCAGTTAAACAAAGAGAAAACTGAAGTCATTGCATTTGGGAACAGAGATGAGGTTCTCAAGGTGAATGCGTACCTTGGCACTAAGGGTCAAACAACAAAAAATAAGGTCAAGAATCTTGGTGTGACTCTGGAGTCAGATCTGAGTTTCAGTAGTCATGTCAAAGCAGTTAGTAAATCAGCATACTATCATCTCAAAAACATTGCAAGAATCAGATGCTTTGTTTCCAGTGAAGACTTAGAGAAACTTGTTCATGCTTTCATCAGCAGCAGAGTGGATTACTGTAACGGCCTCCTCACTGGCCTTCCCAAAAAGACAGTCAGACAGTTGCAGCTCATCCAGAACGCTGCGGCCAGGATTCTGACCAGAACCAGAAAATCAGAGCACATCACACCTGTCCTCAGGTCTTTACACTGGCTCCCAGTTACATTCAGAATAGATTTTAAAGTATTATTACTTGTCTATAAATCACTAAATGGCCTAGGACCTCAATACATTACAGATATGCTCACTGAATACAAGCCTAACAGATCACTCAGATCTTTAGGATCATATAAACTAGAAATTCCAAGAGTTCAGTCAAAGCAGGGTGAATCAGCTTTCAGCTACTAACAGCGCCCCTCACTGCTGGAATCAACTCCCAGAAATGATCAGATGTGCTCCAACATTAGGCACATTCAAATCCAGACTGAAAACACATCTGTTTAGCTGTGCCTTTACTGAATGAGCACTGTGCTACGTCCGACAGATCGCACTATTATGTTTTTCTCTTTTTTTTCATTCTTTTTTAACCTGTTTTAACACGTTTTTATATGTTTTTATCTGTTTTTTTTATTATCTGTTTTTATTTATTTATTTTTTTCTTATTCTTGTTTCTTTTATTCCTGTTTATGTAAAGCACTTTGAATTGCCACTGTGTATGAAATGTGCTATATAAATAAACTTGCCTTGCCTTGCCTTGTATTAACAATTTTTTTACTTAATAATATTAATAAATAATGTCTAATAATGTCACTAGTAAATAATGTACTAGTAATAATGTCTAGTAAAGTGTGTGTTTGAATTGATGACATTACATAATATTTACCCAGTTATTTTGCAAGATACTAGTATTCAGATTAAAGTGCATTTTAAAGCCTTAATTAGGGTAACTAGGCAAGTTCAGTTAAGTAATTTAAAGTAAAATAAGTTTAATTCATTTAAAGTAATTTTATTAAGTCATTAGACAACAGTGGTTTGTTCTGTAGACAATCGGAAATAATAATATTGAACTTAAATTCAGTTTGATTAAATTGTACAAAATTCAATGTCTGTATCAATCATCAATATACAGCAAGAACTGGTAAAAATAAATACATAAATTAATTAATAAATAAATAAATATATATATATATATATATATATATATATATATATATATATATATATATATATATATATATATATATATATATATATATATAGTTGAAGTCAGAATTATTAGCCCCCCTGTTTATTTTTTTCCCCAATTTCTGTTTAACAGAGAGAAGATTTTTTCAACACATTTCTAAACGTAATAGTTTTAATAACTCATTTCTAATAACTGATTTATTTTATCTTTGCCATGATGACAGTAAATAATATTTGACTAGATATTTTTCAAGACACTTCTATACAGCCTAAAGTGACATTTAAAGGCTTAACTACTAGAATTAGTTTAACAAGGCAAGTTACGACAATTAGGCAAGATATTGTATAATGATGGTTTGTTCTGTGGACTATCTAAAAAAAATTGCCTAAAGGGGCTAATCATTTTGTCCTTAAAATGGTGTTAAAAAAAAACTTAAAACTGCTTTTATTCTAAAATAAATAAAACAAATAAGACTTTCTCCAGAAGAAAAAATATTATGCGACATACTGTGAAAATTTCCTTGTTCTGTTAAACATCATTTGGGAAATATTTAAAAAAGAGAAAAAACTTCAAAGGGGGGCTAATAATTCTGACTTCAACTATATATATATATAAATACAGTTGAAGTCCCCTTTGTGTTTATTTCTTCTTTAAATGTTTCCCAAATGATGTTTAACAGAGCAAGGACATTTTCACAGTACTGTATGTCTGATAATATTTTTTCTTCTGGAGAAAGTCTTATTTGTTTTATTTCGGCTAGAATAAAAGCAGTTTTTAATTTATTAAAACCATTTTAAAAGTCAAAATTATTAGCCCCTTTAAGCTATATATTTTTTCAACTGTCTACAGAACAAACCATCGTTATACAATAACTTGCCTAATTGCCCTAACCTGCCTAGTAAACCTAATTAATCTAGTTAAGCCTTTAAATGTCACTTTAAGCTGTATAGAAGAAAAATCTAGTAATCTAGTAGTAGAAAATATCTAGTCAAAAATTATTTACTGTTATCATGGCAAAAATAAAATAAATCAGTTATTAGAAATGAGTTATTGAAACTATTTTGTTTAGAAATGTGTTGAAAAAATCTTCTCTCCGTTAAACAAAAATTGGGGGAAAAAATAAATATATATATTTATATATATATATATATATATATATATATATATATATATATATATATATATATATTTATTTTTTTTTTTTTTTTTTTTTTTTTTTATATATATATATATATATTTATACATTCTCTTATTTCATTTCTGAATCAATTTTAGAACTCTATCATGTCATCTCATTTTACTGACCAAATTTGAATTTATCTGAAAGTACCTTTGCCAGGGTTTATAACGGGTCACACCGCAGGCGCTGGTCAAGCAGCCAAGTCTTTAACTGGACTAGTCATATCCATCCATTAACCACAATGCTAGTCTCACTTCCGTCTTCCTCATAAATCACAGTTTCATTCTTTTCCTTTTTTATTTTGCAAAAAATACTTTGCATTTAGCCTGAAAATGAAAGGGAAAACTGTTGAATGACTACAGATATTCTCTCCTCATATTCTG
>LR812541.1:4726309-4793809 GCA_903798195.1 Danio kyathit | reverse complement strand
CCTATGTCATGAGCTTTGGATTATGACAGAAAGAACAAGATCTCGGATACAAGCGGCCGAAATGAGTTTCCTTCATGGGGTGGCAGGGCACACCATTATAGACAAGGTGAGGAGCTCTGTCACCCGGAAGGAGCTCAGAGTAGAGCCGCTGCTCCTGCACATTGAGAGAAGCCATCTGAGGTGGATCGAGCATCTGTTTCAGATGGCTCCTGGACGTCTACCTAGGGAGGTGTTCCAGGCTTGTCCCACTGGGAGGAGGCCTTGAGGAAGACCCAGGACTCGATGGAGGGACTATGTCTCTCGGCTGGCTTGGGAACACCTCGGGATCCCCCCGGAAGAGCTGGAGGAAGTGTCAGGCGAGAGGGAAGTCGGGGGTTCCTTCCTGTGACTGCTATCCCCGCGACCTGGCCCTGAATAAGCAGAAGAAAATGAATCAAGGAATGAATTAATGGCTTTAAAAGCAACAGGTTTACTCACTTTTTAAGTGAACTAATATCCCCTTTGCATTTGGACGGTTTGCTGCTGAGTGCGATGCGGCTGGGATTAGAATCAGCACTTCCAAGTCTGAAACCATGGTGTTCCACCAGAAAAAGGTTGCTTGCCATCTCCAGGTTGGAAGAAAGTCCTTACCCTAGGTGAAGGAATTCAACTACACATGTGAGTTTTGTTTACATGTGAGGGAGGGATGGAACATGCAACTGACACGCGGATTAGTGCAGTAGCAGCAGTAATGCGATCGATGTACCGGTCCATTGTGGTAAATAGTTGAAAGGCAAAGCTCTTGATTTACCGTTGAATCTACGTTCCTACTCGCACCTATGTCATGAGATTTGGGTTATGACAGAAAGAACAAGATCTCGGATACAAGCGGCCGAAATGAGTTTCCTTCATGGGGTGGCAGGGCACATCATTATAGACAAGGTGAGGAGCTCTGTCACCCGGAAGGAGCTCAGAGTAGAGCCGCTGCTCCTGCACATTGAGAGAAGCCAGCTGAGGTGGTTCGGGCATCTGTTTCAGATGGCTCCTGGATGCCTACCTAAAGAGGTGTTCCAGGCTTGTCCCGCCGGGAGGAGGCCTCGGGGAAGACCCAGCACACAATGAAGAGACTATGTCTCTTGGCTGGCCTGGGAACGCCTCTGGATCCCCCCGGAAAAGCTGGAGGAAATGTCTGGGAAGAGGGTAGTCTGGGGTTCCCTCCTGAGACTGCTGTCCCTGCAACCTGGCCCCAAATAAGCTGAAGAAAATGAATGAATGAATAAACTAATGGCTTTAACAGCAAAAGGTTTACTCACTTTTTAAATAAAATCAACTAATGGCTTTAAAAGCAACAGGTTTATTTACTTTTTTTAAGTAGAGTCAACTAATTTTGCACTTGGGCGGTTTTCTGCAGAGTGTGACGCGGCTGGGATGAGAATCAGCACCTCTAAGTCCGAAACCATGGTGCTCTATCGGAAAAAGGTGGCTTGCCTTCTCCAGGTTGGAGGAAAGTCCTTACCCTAGGTGGAGGGATTCAAGTATCTTTGGGTTGTGTTCACGAGTGAGGTAAGGATGGAATTTAAAATTGACAGGTGGATCGTGCAGCAGTAATGCGATCGATGACGAGTCCATTGTAGTAAAGAGCCGAAAGGCAAAGCTCTCAATTTACCGGTCAATCTACATTCCTACTCTCACCTATGTTCATGAGCTTTGGGTCATGACCGAAAGGACAAGATCTCAGATACAAGTGGCCAAAGTGAGTTTCCTTTGCAATGTGGCAGGACGCACTCTTATAGATAGGATGAGGAGCTCTGTCACCCTGCAGGAGCTTGGAGTAGAGCCGCTGCTCCTCCACATTGAGAGAAGCCAGCTGAGGCGGTTCGGGCATCTGTTTTAGATGGCTACTGGACGCCTACCTAGAGAGGTGTTCCAGGCATGCAACAGATCTACTCTTTTTAAGTAAAGTCAACTAATTACCACTTTACACTGGGGTGGTTTGCTGCCGAGTGTGACAAGGCTGGGATGAGAATCAGCACCTCTATGTCCAAAGCCATGGTGCTCCACCAGAAAAAGGTTGCTTGCCATCTCCAGTTTGGAGGAAAATCATTACCCTAGGTGTAGTAGTTCAAGTATGTTGGGGTTTTGCGATCCATTGTAGTAAAGAAGGATCTGAGCCAAAAGGGAAAACTCTCGATACAAGTGGTCGAAATTACTTTCCTTCATAGAGTGGCAGGGTGCACCCTTCTAGATAGGATGAGGTAGGGTGAGGAGCTCTGTCACCTGGTAGGAGCTCAGAGTAGAGCTGCTGCTCCTCCACATAGAGAGAAGTCAGCTGAGGTGGCTTGAGCATTTATTTTGGATGCCTACAAGGTGTTCCAGGCATGTCCCACCAGGGGAGGCCTCGGGGAAGACCCAGGACACGATGGAGGGACTATGTTTCTCGCCTGGCCTGGGAATGCCTTGGAATCCCCCAGGAGGAGCTGGAGGAAGTGTCTGGGGTGAGGGAAGTCTGGGGTTCCCTCCTGAGACTGCTGTCCCCGCGACTCGGACCCAAATAAACAGAGGAAAAGGAATGAACTAATGGCTTTAAAAGCAACAGATTTACTCACTTTTTAAGTAAAGTCAACTACTCGCTTTAAAAGCAACAGGTTTATGCACTTTTTTATGTAAAGTCAACTAATCGATTCAAAAGCAACAGGTTTACTCACTTTTTTAAAGTAAAGTCAACACATTGATTTAAATGGTTACTCACTTTATAAGTTGAGCCAACGAATAATAATAAAGTAGTTTTTTAAAGAAAAGTCAGCTAATCTCTTATTAGCAGTGTACTTATGTCACTCTGCAAAAATACTGGGTTTCAGATATTTGTGAGCAATCATAAACAGTGATGGACTGCCTGCCAATATATTTGTGAACTTATAATGCAGTTTTGTTGGCCGTAATAAGTAAACTAGAACTTCCAGTTCCATCACCTTCAGTGGGTGTTTCTAATCTTTTTTATTTTATTTTTTTGGTCAAATGCATGAAATACGATCTGAGGTGAACACAAGCTAAAGGTATTTGCACATTCTTAGACATAAAACACACCATAAATTAATGCCCCATTGTGGGTTATCTGAGTCCTTTGCTGGTTTTAAGAAAGGCAGTTGTTAATGCTGGGTTCAGACCGCATGCTATCAGATTTTGGCATGATCTGCTTGACATATGGGGATGCGATTTTGGACAAAAAAGCACATCTGGACCCAATAATTAATTGATTTACCTCATCATCGTAAACAACAACTGAAGATGTGGCTGAGATGCTTCATAACCTTCTCACAGAAAGACTAGCTTGTTTGTTTTTATTTTCATTCATTCATTAATAGCGCATGCCTCTTGACTGTGGGGGGAAACCGGAGCACCCGGAGGAAACCCACCCGAACACGGGAGAACATGCACAGAAATGCCAACTGACCCAGCCAAGGCTCGAACTAGCGACCTTCTTGCTGTGAGGCAACAGCGCTAGCCACTGCGCCACCACGCCGCCTGTTTTTATTTTATTTTTTCAATGACAGAGTCAATTTTATCTGTGATGTTTACCGATTTAGCATCTCTTCTGTACACAGCTCACAAACATGGCAAAAGATGGAGATCAGGTGGATATATTTACATTCATGTACAGTCAGTACAAATGCACCTCTGGGGCAGCCATTGTTTGTTGTATCTATCAGCTGATAACTACCGTTCAATCGAGTGATAATATTCGAATCAGCTGGCTGGAAGGTAGATCTTTAGGAACAGGGTTGAGCACCCTTGGTTTAGGATTCAGGGTTCCGCTAATCCCAAACTAAGGCTGTGTGATTAATCGAAATGGAATCGCAATCGCGTTTTGAAACATTGGCTAATCGCAAAAGGCTGCGATACGAAATATATATATTATTTAATTTTCCCCACCCAGAGCAAATGCGTGACTGCCATCTGTGTGTGACAGTCTTACTAGCCAATTGAGCAAACACACTTTCGTTCTGCCCAATCAGAATTGCGCAACTGAAATATGCTGAACGCCTACGATAAAATAAACAAACAGGAAAGCACGGATGAGTGGGATGCCATCTGCTGCTTCAGAAGTATTCATTCATTCATTTTTTTTTTGGCTTAGTCCCTTTATTTATCTGGGGTTGCCACAGCGGAATGAACCGCCAACTTATCCAGCACATGTTTTTTACGTAGCGGATGCCCTTCTAGCTGCAACCCATCTCTGGGAAACATCCATACACACTCATTCACTATGGACAATTTAGCTTACCCAATTCACCTGTACCGCATGTCTTTGGACTGTGCGGGAAACCGGAGCACCCGGAAGAAACCCACGTGAACGCAGGGAGAACATGCAAACTCCACACAGAAACGCCAACTGACCCAGCCGAGGCTCGAACCAGCGACCTTCTTGCTGTGAGGCGACAGCACTACCTACTGCGCCACTGCATCGCCCGCTTCAGAAGCATTAATAGACAAATTAATATCAAAGAAAAACAGCACGTCGGTAATATGGGAATATTTTGGTTTCAAAGTCACAGACACCAAACCAAACCAGGTCATTTGTAAGAGCTGTCGCAGAATTGTAGTCACAGCACGAGGAAATACAACACCTAAAAAAGCACCACAGGTGGCTATATAATTATGTAAGTAAGTAAAGGTTTATTTATATAGCAACTTTCCCAGACCTTGAGTCACAAAGTGCTTTACAATAAGAGAAAACAAGTAAAAGAACACATAGCAATAAAAGAAAACATGTTAAAACATATTAAAACAAGTTAAAAATCCAAATACAGAAACACTAATACTGTTAATTAAAAACTTGGACAAAAAGATGTGTCTTTAAAAGCTTTTTAAAAAGTTCAACTGATCTCAGAGATTTCAGTGCTATAGGGAGAGAGTTCCAGAGCCGTGGGGCTACCACACAGTGTCGTCTGCAAACTTCAGGAGCTTGACAGAGGAGTCTTTCGAAGTGCAGTCATTCGTGTACAGGGAGAAGAGCAGTGGGTAGAGGACACACCCCTGGGGGGCGCCACTGCTGATTGTGCGGGTACTGGATGAGAATTTTCCCAGCTTCACCAGCTGCTGCCTGTCCGTTAGGAAGCTGTTGATCCACTGACAGACAGAGGTGGGCACGGAGAGCTTGGTTAATATGGGCAGGAGAAGTTTTGGGATGATAGTGTTAAAAGCTGAGCTGAAGTCAACAAACAAGATCCTTGAAAAATGCAGTGAGAAGAATGCAGTATTTAGCAGTAAGAAGCTACATTACAGATTATTGAGCTAAAGCTACAAAATTAATTCACGAATCAAATCGAAATTGCAATATCTGTCAAAAAAATCCCAATTAGATATTTTCTCCAAATCGCACAGCCCTATCTCGAACCCTGATAAATCAACAACTAAGCTGAAAGAAGGTGAGTGAGTGAGAGTTTATGGATAAAATATAGTCATTCTAATAGTTCAATAAAACGTATTTGATATTTGGAAATCACCAAGTGACCCCTACTTAAGGAACTGCTGAACTTGACAACCAGTGCAGACTCATCAACAGTTACACGTGTCAGACATTTTAAAATCCACAATGGTGTCTTGTGTTTGTCTGTACTTTGCGCACTGAAAAAGGACTTGAAGCACATTCTCACTGCATTCTTCTGTGATTTTAGTGTGTCCTGCAGCTCTGTCTGCGTTTGTTTACAGCTCCATATATAGGTCAGGCATATATATATATATTTAACCCTATTTTAACCCTGCTGTCCAGTTTCAATGAGAATAATGATATTTCTTGAATCAACACATTTATGGGAGAATAACTTTCAGAATCGGGGTCACATGGTGGCTCAGTAGTTTGCAATGTTACTTCATAGCAAGAAGGTCGCAGGTTCAAGTCCCGGCTGGGTCAATTGGCATTTCTGTATGGAGTTTGCATGTTCTTCCTGTGTTTGCGTGAGTTTCCTCCAGGTTCTCTGGTTTCCCCCACAGTCCAAACACATGCGGTATAGGTTAATTGAATGAACTAAATTGGCCATATAGTGTATGTGTTTGAATGAGTGTGTATGGATGTTTCCCAGTACTGGGTTGCAGCTGTAAGGGCATCCGCTGTATAAAACATATGCTGGATAAGTTGGCAGTTCATTCCCTATGGCGGCCCCTGATGAATAAAGGGATTAAGCCAAAGGAAAATGAATAAATGGACTTTTAGAATCATTCATTCATTTTTCTTCAGCTTATTGACTGATATATCAAGGGTCGCCACATCTGAATGAACCACCAACTACTCTTACAAATGTTTTTGGGAAACTAGCACTCCCAGCACCCATACATTTTCTCATACACACACATACTCATACACTATGGCCAATTTAGTTTATCCAGAACATGCAAACTAAATCCACACAGAATTTCCAACTGGCCCAGCTGGGATCTGAACCAGTGACCTTCTTGCTGTGAGGTGACAGTGCTAACCACAGAGCCACCATGCCTCCTCCTTTAGAATCTGAATAAAACAAAAAAACACAATCATTTCCATGTGGAGTCTATCTTGGTTCCCAACTCATCTACTGAAATGTGTTCAACTCAGGTGTGAAGTCATTTCCAGCTCCAAGGCCTGACTTCTGAGGTTCGTGAAAGCAGTGAGGATCAGGCTTGATGCCCAGTGCCCCAAAAATCTGCCTAGAAGAAACTAGAAAGCGTAGAGTCTGCTAGAGTTCCCGTATCGCTTTCAGTCAACAGCACTTACACTGTGTGTGCTGGATTGAGGAATTAGACACTGGCGGGCGGCACACGAGAGCTTAGGGTCACACCAGGACAGAGTATCAGAGCTCGACCTGCCTGTTCTCTTCATCTTTCTCTCGCTCTGTCTGTTTGCGGAGGAGAAGAGAGCAGAAACACAGAGCCACGGCCTGAGGCGCACAGGCGTCCCGCTCGCCCACCCCTCAGCAGATGGCTTAAATTACAGCAGAAGCTGTAACGAGATTCCTGCACGATTAATACGCAGAGCAGTTTGGGATTTCAATACGGGGGGATTGGAGCTAATGCGATTATCAGGAGAGGAGACAATGAGAACCAGGTTTGAGGAGAGAAAGAGGAAGAGACACTCGCGCGCGCGAGCCAAGCATCATGTCATCTTTCGTTACCGTGAGCTGTTATTAGCCATTTGTTATTGTTTTGCCAGCTGTCCCGAATGCCAGCGGCGGATGCATTCGCGAGGTCTGCTCTTGAACAGCAAGCGTGCCCACATTTCTCTCTGTAAGTGAGCGCACGGATGCGTTATTTGCTCGGCCCACTGTGTGAACTTGAAGTGACAGTCATTAAGTGTAATTGGAGAAGAGTCCTCCAGAGAGAACTATTAAAACTGGTTAGCTTGACGACTGCAGGGCTTGAAGTCCTCGCCAACAGGAAGCAAAGCCCCGCTGATATTCGCTCTTAAAGTCAGTTGTTAGAGGATGGAAACCGGCGCTGTCAAATGAGCTCTAAGTAATACCTGGAGAAAGCTAAGAGTTAGCTTTCTCATTTAGCTCAAATTGCTACCACTTTTGCTAAGAGATTCATTAGCGTGGCGTCCGTTTGGGGCCTTGCTAACGAGTAAGGGATACATTCAATTTATGTAAAGCGACAGTAAAGACTTACATCGTTAAAGAACATAAAAAGATTTCCAACAAATAAATAAATGTGATCAATAATTATTCGTTTTGAAATATTTACCACTTCCAACATCTTTCAAACTATTCAAACATACATACTAGACCTTTTAAAATACATTGATGGATTGTTAAATTAACTGATAATAAATTATATTTTAAATAAATGTAATTAGCTTCTCTTTGATCAAATATAAAAAAAGGCTGACAAAGGCACTGTTGGGTTTGCTAACAAATCACAATTTAAATCAAAAACTTTGTTCAGAATAATTTATCAAAATGAATACTGCTTAATGAATGAATATTCAAGCATAATAGCAACAACAAAAACAATAATAATTATGATAATGATAAAATATTCAGGCATCACGGTGGCGCAGTGGGAAGCATGATCGCCTCACAGCAAGAAGGTCACTGGTTTAAGCCCCAGCTGGGTAAGCTTGCATTTCCGTGTGGCTTGTTCTCCCCGTGTTTGTGTGGGTTTCCTCTGGGTGCTCCGGTTTCTCCCACAGTCCGGTATAGGTGAATTGAATAAGCTAAATTGGCCGTAGTGTATGTGTGTGAATGCAAATGTGTGTGTGTGTGTGTTTTCCAGTGTTGGGTTGCGGCTGGAAGGGCATCCGCTGCGTAAAAACATATGCTGGATAAGTTAGCAGTTCATTCCACTGTGGTGACCTCTGATTAATAAAGGGACTAAGCCAAAAAGACAATAAATGAATGAATAAAACATTCATTCCTTTCCATCCATTTTTCCGGGGCCGGGTCGTGACGTCCCTCTCCCCAGACACTTCCTCTAGCTCCTCCAGGGGGATTCCGAGGCATTCCTAGGCCAGCCGAGAGATATAGTCTCTCCATCGTGTCCTGGGTGTTTCCCGAGGCCTCCTCCCGGTGGGATATGCCTGGAACACTTCCCTGGGTAGGCGTCCAGGAGGCATCCGAAACAGATGCCCGACCCACCTCAGTTGACTTCTCTCGATGTGGAGGAGCAGTAGCTCTACTCCGTGCTTCTCTCGGGTGACAGAGCTCCTCACTCTCTCTATAAGAGTGCGCCCTGCCACCCTGCGAAGGAAAATCATTTCGGCATCTTGTATCCGAGACCTTGTCCTTTCGGTCATGACCCAAAACTCATGACCATAGGTGAGAGTAGGAATGTAGATTGAGCGGTAAATCAAGAGCTTTGCCTTTCGGCTAAAGTACCTTCTTTACCACAACGGACCGGTATGTCGACCGTATTACTGCTGCCACTGCACCGATCCGCCTGTCAATCTCACATTCCAGAATTCCCTCATTCATGAACAAAACCCCAAGATACTTGAACTCCTCCACCTGGGGTAAGGACTTTCCTCTAACCTGGATATGGCAAACCACCTTTTTCTGGTGGAGCACCATGGTCTCGAACTTTGAGGTGCTGATTCTCATCCCAGCCATGTCACACTCAGCAGTTTACCACCCCATCTAAATAATATAGCGGTAAAAAAAGACAGCGGTATGTGCAGTTGAAATCTATCTCAATAATAATTTGTCTCAATAAGAAAACAGCTGTAATTTCAACCGCACATACCATACAATTATTTAGATTATTTTGAATAATATTAATAATAGCCATTTTTTAATAAACTTCACTGACCACTTTTTTATTTTATTCTTTTTTTCTTAAGGTATATATTTTATTACCATTAATAACTGAATTTTCGTGCAATCTGAGTGACATTAAATATAGGTCTGTAATAAATAATGACTTCAGGATGTCTCTTTACAGAATAGTCAATCAATCACTCGTCCCATCGCTGATCGTCCTGTGCATTTGAAACCAATTTTCACAAGTTTTACTTTTAAGAGCCATTTAATTTGTGGCTGAGGTGAAAGATATGGAAACCTTCCAAGCTCTGGCAGAAATATCAAAGGTCAACTGCACGAAAGGGACAATAAAACCTGTGATTAATAGTATTTAGTGCTAAAAAGCCGAATTTAAAACATGTGAGTGTGACTCAGCAAGTGTGTGTATGTGTGTGTGTGAATTAGCATAGCAGAGCCCCCACTGGCTCATTGTGTCTTCTTCCTGTTTATATGAGCTTGTCTTGAGGTCAAAGCCAAAAGTGACCAAAGGTAACAAAGAAACAAGAAAAAGAAGCAACGAAAGAGAAGGAAAACTGAGAACACATTTTTTCTTCTTTGCGCCGAGATGTTTTCCAGAGCTCACACGCATAAACAAACCATCTTCACATGAGCTGAGAGACAGTCTGTCCGTGTTTGTGTGTGCGCGATAAAGAGCGAGGAGATCTTTGTTTCTCAACCCAACGCTCCTGCTGGGCTTTAACCAACAACATCCATTTGATCAAGTCTCGGCACGATTGCTCCGACAGCTCCCTGTGCTCTAGCTCCCTGCCGGCAAATGACTTTTTAATGTAACTGACAATAGATGTTGTAGTTGCGGAGAGAAAGATAGGTAGACGGAGGAGAGGCAGAGGCCGAGAGCGCTTGTCTAAACTCAAATAAAGAGTTATCGAGAGGCTGCAGATATAGATCACAGTAAACACACTTTCAGAGACACATGCTGTCAGAAACACACACTCTTGGTGGAAACGTACATGCATGAAGAAAGGGACCGAATGCTGGACACGTCCACACACTCTCAAGGACAATTAAAAAAAAACACGAGAAAGAGGAGAAAGACCACTGGGAGAATTTGAGGAAAAATACTAGCTTCTCTAGTCTAGAAGACCAACATGAGGACTGTTAAGACCCGATATACTTCAAACAAAATCAAAAGTTTCAGCAGTTCGAGCTTTGAGCTTCCATTTTCCAATGGCAATTATGCAATAAGTGAGTGTGTTCTAAAGCTCCGCCATCTTTGATGTATAGTTGTTGGGTTTAGAGGCTCATGCGAGCAGCATGACACATTTTCAACCCTGCCCACTGCACCGATGGGGTGTTTGAAATCAGTATACTGTGACTTAGTCTTTTCTAACTACTTTTGGTCCTCAAAATCAAGAATGATAAAGAACTTCTTTTGTAGTATACCAGGTCTGGTTTTCCTCTCAGCACCTGGGCTGTTCTTTGGAGTGGCAGATTTCTCAGGCAGAAAAAACTATTTTCAGGTGTTCAAATGAACTGAAATCCCTAAATTGAGTTTGTTTTGGTGGTTTGAATCTTTTGGGGGAGTTTGTTTTGGCTCCTAAACACCTTTGAGCTTCCATTGGCAAGTGGCGATTTCACAATCAGTTGGGTGTGTTCTAGAGCTTCCATCTTTGATGTACGATTGTTGGGTTTAGAGGCTCATGCGAGCGCGTGACACATTTATAACCCTGCCCACTGCATCGATTGGGTATAATCAGGCAACTATCACTCAGCCTTTTCAAGCTTCTTTTGAAAAGAACTCCTTTGGAGGTATACCAGGTCTGGATTTCCTTGCAGATTTCACAGGCAGAAGGACACATTTTTAGCGTTTTGAATTACAGTTTTTCTCTATTGGTTTGGCTCATTTCTTGAAACAGAAATTACATTCTCAAAATTCTAAGATCATTTGGCAAAACAGTGTTACAGTTTAGCACAACACTATAGTTCACTTGCAAAAGCTCATATCTCTCCAAAAACAGTTCACTCATGCATCAAAACTAAATTCCTTTCCCATATAAAAAGTCAGTGCCACAAAAATGGCAAATATCCTTCTAAATTGCTTTGGCTCATTTCTTGAAACAGACTGGACATTCTCAACACTTGGTGTTTTTGCCAAAATAATGTGGATGGTTCGGCACAACACCATGGTTCACCTGCAACAGCTCATACCTTTCCCAAAACAGTTCACTCATGTGTCAAAACTAAATTTCCTTCTCATTTAAACAGTCAGTGCCCCCAAAATGCTTCATCCTTTTGGCATTGTGTGAGCACTGCAAGTCAAAATGTTTAGATGTTTTGTCACTATGGCAAAGGACCACTAAAATATCACTCATGTCCACCTTACAGTCTTAGCCCAGTCCTTCATTGACAATGGTTACTGTACTGTTTTTGTCTAGCTAACAGAATACAATTGTGTATAAAACAAAAAAAAACCTGTGGTCTGTGGGAGTCCTAATGACCCAGTAAAAGTGAAGGGGACACTACACTGTCAGTGAGCGCCGTCTTTCGAATGAGACGTTAAACCGAGGTCCTGACTCTCTGTGGTCATCAAAAATCCCATGGCACTTCTCGTAAAGAGTAGGGGTGTAACCCCGGTGTCCTGGCCAAAGTCCCTCAATCGGCACTTACCCATCATGGCCTCCTAATCATTACCATCCACTGAATTGGCTCTATCGCTGTCTCTTCACTCCACCAATAGCTGGTGTGTGGTGAGCGCACTGGCGCCATTGTCCTGTGGCTGCCGTCGCATCATCCAAGTGGATGCTGCACACTGGTGGTGGTGTGGAGAGACCCCCCTCATGATTGTAAAGCACTTTGGGTGTATGACCATACACAATAAATGTGCTATATAAATACACATTACATTACATGTGTGAAACTCCTCCTTTATTAGTCAAGTTCTAGTTTTACCTGACTGTCAATTGCTGTAATAAATTGTAATCAAATGTTCCAAGGATTCACCTACTGTATGGTATTCATGGTATTATGTTCTTGACTAATTTTGACAATTGAACAGACTATTGTGCATTTGATGACTTATACAATGAAATGACGCTGACACATTTTGAAGGGAACGACCATTAGACTGAGAATTAACAATCAGTTTAGATCAACGAGATCTATTCACTTGGAAATTGTGCTAAATGTAGGCTATCTGTACTTAATCATTTGCAAAGATGTACTTAGACATTTGCAATTTGATGAAATGAATGAGAAATTCAATTCTGTTGTGAACAATTGGCAAGTGGTTTGGAGGTTTGTCCATGTTGTTTTGAGAATGTAATTTCTGTTTCAAGAAATGAGCCAAACCAATGGAGAAAAACTGTAACCGAGATGATCCCAAGGTTCTCGGGACCAGGCTGTATCCTGAGCAGCTGCTGTGGTGGTCATCGTGGAGTGAGAGCATGAGACTGACTCCTGTGACGCTCCAAGGACAGACGAGTCTTCGCTGAGGTCCAGCTTCCTGCGCCTAGACTGCAGCTCTGCACAAGAAGTTTGGCCATAGGAGAAATGGTCGTGCCCAACTGAGCCAGGTTTCTCTCGAGGTTTTTTTTTTTAAATCTTCGCTTTCGCCAATTGGTGAAGTTTTTTCCTCGCCGCTGTCGCCACTGGCTTGCATGGTTCGGGATCTGTAGAGCTGCGCATCGATGGATTTGCTCTTCAGTGTTTGGACTCTCAGTAGTGATTATTAACCCACACTGAACTGAGCTACACTGAACTGAACTTAATCTCTGAAAACTGAACTGACACTGTTTCAATTCACTATAATCTTCCATGTGAAGCTGCTTTGACACAATCTACATTGTATAAGCGCTATACAAATAAAGATGAATTGAATTGAATTGAAGTCCTTGAATTGAGTTTGTTTTGGCAGTTTGAAACTTTTGGGGAAATTTTGTTTTGGCTTCTAAACACCCTTGAGCATCTATTGGCCTGTGGAAATTATGCAATCAGTGTTATAGAGCTCAGTCTTCTTCTCTGATGTATGATTTCTGATGTACGATTTGTTTCTCATCCCACAGGGGTTAGACAGGAGAACAACATCCAAAACAACAACACTAGCCACATGAATAAACTGGAGAGTCGAGTAGCAGAGCTGGTGCAGATGTATCTGTACCTGTATGATCACTCGCGAGGAGATTTTAAAAAACTTGTCGGAGGTACACACTCCTGACAAGAAGTCCACCTCATCACAGCACATCTTTTCTATAAGTTTGCGCATACCATTCTAATGTCATTCGGTGTCTGTCTGTGGTGAATAGAAAACAATGTAAAGTAAAGATGTGAGGCTTCTCATGGAGATGGCTGTTTGCCAGATGTTTATAAAACTCTTCTCTCTCATCTACCATTGTTGGGTATAAAGGCTCATGCGAGTAGTGTGACACATTTACAACCTTGCCCACTGCACCGATGGGGTGTTCGAAATCAGTATACCATAACTTAGTCTTTTCTAACTTCTTTTGGTCCTCAAAATCAAGAATGATAAAGAACTTCTTTTGTAGTATACCAGGTCTGAATTTCCTCTCAGCACCTGCGCTGTTTATTGGAGTGGCAGATTTCACAGGCAGAAGGACCGATTTTCAGGGGTTCATACCTGCTCTGTGACCTCTAGGTCTTGACTTTTGGTGACCTCTGAGCCATCAGATGCAGGATAATGACCTGGGGTTTGGTAGGGAGGGAAACGATTGCTTTCTCTACTTGTTTGTTAAATTACTTTGAGTTAAATTGCCCCGCCCCCGGCTGGCAGGTAACGTCTCCGCTGGATCACGGACATCCGGCTGTGAGCCTCCTGATCACTTTTGCTCTCTGCTCCTCCCCATCATGGTGGCTGGCAGCAGGCTTTGGCTCTCAAAAGACGGCGGCGACTTCCCAGACTGCTTTGACGGTTGTAAGTCCCCTATCTCCTACTCCTTCCCATCCCGGCGGATGGCAGCAGGTCTCTGCTTCTGGTGTACAGGGTGGCTCTTCCATCCCCTCAAAGATGGCAGCCGACCCTCCAGGTTGCGGTTGGTGGTGGCAAGTTCCATCCTCCCGGAAATCCCCTCCAGTGCTGGCCTCGAGCATCAACGATGGCAGACCTGTAAGCCTCACTGTAATAAAGTTCCTGGCCTCCTGGCCATCAGGAAGAAGAAGGTGAAGACCCAACAAACTTTTTAAATATTATTTTAATAAGAAAATAAACATAGCAACTTCTCACGGAGGTTACCGCCAAACTGAAATTAAAAGTAGAACATAACGTGCCCAGGCCTGGTCCTCTCTCATCTTCCACTGGTGTCTCTCCTCCTTTTATCATAGAGAACTCATCCGTGGGACTCAAGGCCAATGTGGGAAACAGGTGCTTCTCATTATCACTCAAGCACTGGCCTCGCTTTGTTCCTTAAGCTGCAGTCACACTGGAGTTTGAGCATGCAAAATTCTGTTGTACGACGCTGCGAAAAGGGGCAGGATTAAACAAGATGACTAGACATTTAAAAAATCAAGCGATTGGTCCATATTTTACATTTCTGTGTTAAATTTCAAATCATGTTTTGATCTTCAATTGGTCTCTCGCAGTCAAGTGATGCGATTTCGCAGGTCAGAGTTCACCAAGCTTGAACTTTGCAAGGCAGCGAACTACGAAACTTCTCGCACAAGCTTGCGTTTCCGCTCTGACGCATTTGCGTGCGTATGAATGTAAGTCTATGGGGAGAAAAGTCTAGTGTGACCGCAGCTTGAGGCTCTCGGCCCCACCCCACTCTCTACAAACTCCTCCCTGAACTTCTTGCTGTCCTGCTCTCTCATTGGTTCATCGTCAACGTGTTTCTCGGTAAGAACACTTTCACACAGCATGACTTTGAATCCCCGACAGGTCGAGATATTTAGCATGGCAAATATTTCAGACTTCAGCGAAATTTTGTTTATTCTCTATGATTGCTTGTATGATAATTCACACTGCTTGATTGACGCTCGTGTGAACATGTAACGATTTGCCTCTGATTTTGGGCAATTGTCTGCAATTTCACAAAATCTTCCGAATTATTTTATTTTTTGTACAACAGAAGAAAGAAACTTCATGCATTCATTACACTTGCATTGTGTGAGAAAAATAACAGTTTGCTTTGCTAATGCAACTCAATATTTATTGTTAATGAAAGATAAAGTGAAGCAATTTTGATTAACTTTTTATCTGTGCCAAAACACACAATAACACAGCCTTGCATTCTTACTTAAACTGAAGAAATAATGATAAAAGAGCTACAATTAAAATATTGCCTTGTAAAAGTCAACCAAACCAAGAAGAAAACATTGTACTGTAACAGTTATAGTCTCGTTTTTCAAATCAAAGCATTCGATCTACAGGTGTGAAAAGTGCCTTAGTTCTGCAGATTTGTGTAAACAGGGAATGTTTTGACAACAGTGTTGTCTTTTCCAAAAACACAAAGTATTTTACACAGTTTTTTTAACACATTATTATTTTGTAAACTAACTGTAAGTGATTTGGTTTAGTATTACTTTATTGTGATGTGCCATATTGTATTGTGTTTATTGTTATTATTAAAAGTTTTAATAAAAGTTTTAATTAAATAAAAAAATATATTTTTTAATAAAAAATACATTCCTTATATATATATATATATATATATATATATATATATATATATATATATATATATATATATATATATATATAATCCAGTTTCCATCTGAAATGACCACTAATAGAAGTAAACACCAAGTTCTTATTCTATACTCTTATTAGATTTATTTTAAGACTTATTATTTTAGTCATTTTGCGGAAATCTAACTTTATACTGATTTAGTATATTTTCAGTATTTTAAGATCAATATGGCTCTGTTGTCATGGGTATAAGCCATCAGTGGTGGACAGATATGGAGAACTGACATGACTGGAGAAGTTGGGATTTTTTTCTTCACCCATAGATTGGTCGCCATTGCCGGGAATGGCCACAAAAATGTCACAACTGTTTGTGCCGTTGGAGAAAACAACTTATTAGAATGAGGATACAGAGACCTTGTTTGACCCTTATCTTCCCGTTTTGAAAAAAAAATATATATATATTTTTTTGTTGCTTGATTTAATATTGAAAAGCTTTGCTGTGTAACATTTTCCTCCTCTAATACGTTTAAAATTCTGATCTGCAATGGGTTGTAATTGCGTTTACTGAAAGGGTCCACCAAAGAACATACAGTATATGATCTGATGGGCAGAAAACAAATGTTTTTTTTTTTAAGTTTGTCACAGTTTGAGGTCATGTTTTAGTGCTGGTAATGTCCCAGTTTGTTATACACAAACTTAATAATTGTCCTACATGTAGTTTGTTTGGTGACGATTATGCTAGAAGTTGGTGTACCTCAACCAGAATAAGGATTATTAGGTGGATTATTGTGTAGCAGGGTGTGTATTTGGAAGATAATTGGTTTGGATTAGACAACAAGGTAGCAATTTCAAGCAAAGAAAGATTAATCTGGTAAGAGTGTCCTTTTTGGCAATTATAAACACAACTTTTGCTACAACTCCAGGTTACCGCTATTCATTTCGAATGCTGCATTCACACCTGATGCGAATGAAGACTCGAATAGACATCCAGTGGCACGAATGACACATTTCATGGTGAAGTAAGTGACACTATAAAGTACACTGCTGTTCCATTTGAAGAAGTACCCGACTTGTGTACCTGAACTTTACGCACTTGGTATTAAGAAACAGCCATGGAGTGTTGATAAAGTATCTGGTGCATTTGGAGAGGAGACAGTGTGTCCTATGGTTTGTCATGCCCACTCACCTGCATAAAGCTCATTAAGAATAGCACAGTGTTTTAGAAATATGGATTATCGATAAATGTCTGATGAATGACTTGCTGGAGCCAGTTTTCCTACACTCTCAAAATACTTCAACATTTGAATATACTATATACGCAAAGGTGTAAAGTACTTGAGTAATTTGACATGATTAATTTGACTGTACTTAAGTACTATTTTGGAAGATCTGTACTATAATACACTAGAAATTTTTAACTATTTATTCATTTTCCTTCGGCTTAGTCCCTTTAGCCACAGCAGAATGAATCACCAACTTTTCCAGCATATTTTTTATGCAGCCGAAGCTCTTCCAGCTGCAACCCAGTAATGGGAAACACCCACACACTCTCACATTCACACACGCACTCATCCACTCAATTTCGTTTACCCAATTCACCTATAGCACATGCCTTTGGACTGTGGGGGAAACCGGAGCATGCGGAGGAAACCCACGCCAACATGGGGAGAACACTCCACACAGAAGCGCTAACTGGCCCAGCCAGGACTCGGGTCCGCGACCTTCTTGATGTGAGGTGACAGTGCTAACCACTGAGCCACCGTGCTGCCTTGAAAACTACTTTTACTTAATTACATTTTAAAATAAAACTATTTTAGATCGTACAATTATATTTTCAGCCATAAAGTACTGATCTTCGCGATCACTTTGTATTCTATTTTAAAGGGCCACGAAACCCCCTGTCTCAGCAGGGTGTTTTCACACCTCTGTTTTGAAAAAAGTCAGGAAAGTTGGGCATGTCCAGCTCTGGGAGTGTCGGGGGAGGGAAAGAGGATAAGATTTTGCATAGAAGGGAGTTTCCATTTGGCCACGCACTAAGTTTCACAGGCAAAACAAACACAGAGGCTGATTTGATACCGCACGGCGAATGAGAGAAATAAAATCCTCCGCATTTCTCTGTAACTTATGTACTCGGTAGGTAGGTAGCGTCAGAAAGCCGTGTGTATAGGCTATCTTGTCACAAAATGCACGCACGACGGGAATAGTTTGTGTTTACATGTTTACACTCGGAGAGCAGCATTTAAACAAAGGGCACTGCACACACACACACTTACCAAATCTGTAGACAGACAATCAAACTGGAGCTGTGTCTTTTTATTAAAAGTGGACAAGCAGCAAATCCGGATTTCACCATTTCCAGATGTGAAAAGCTCTCGGGTAAAAATGTTCCTTACAAACGCATTTCTGTCGCGTGTCGCGTGCACTGTAATCCACACGTGAGTCCAGCTGCTCTCTCATAGAGGGAAAATGAAAACAAAACCTTCGTTGCAACACACTAATAACACCTACGACTCTTGTCTTGAAATTCTTGTACTTTCACTTGTTTTGGCAACACAACGTGGCGTCTCTCTGCCGTCTGAACAGTGTAAACTGGTAAACAGTCTCCGGAGCTATCATGCATATTAATGAAGTTTCACGTCATACACAATAGAGCGCGCTGATTGGTTTGAAGCACGTCTTTCTCATGAATTAATGCCGCACACGTCAGAACGTCCTCGAAAAGACAGACAGCCACTCTCCACTCTGGATTTACACCTAAGTATCTCATGGCCGTGACGCAGCTTTAAAAATTCGTTTCAAACCGGAAGAACGAATTTGCTCAAAATAACGCAAAAACAACCAATTTTCACTTTTTAGTGCAATATATGTGTCCTAATAGTGTTTATAGCAGCGTGGGACACATATATGACTGTCAACAGCTCAACACATGTGTTTTGGTGTTTCGTGACCCTTTAATTCTAAATTATTTTATTTGCTTTGCAACTAACAAACCAATTGCCTTGATGCCCAGTTTAATTTAAATTTGATTAATTTATGAATGAAAAACATTCACATTTCATTAATCAGTCCATTTTTTTTCCTGCAAGCTCTAGTTTGACTACTCTCTACTCTTGTTTGTGTGTGTGTGTGTGTGTGCATGGGAGGGGGTTTACAAGAGAGAGTTGGACATAGGAAGCACACAATATGGGCACTTCCTGTTTTCAGCAACAAAAAAGAAGAGCACAAGGGGTGTCCGATTCTTTTCAGGGGAGAAAAAGAACAACAAACACACACTACTGTACATTCACACAGTACAAGTAGCCTTTAGGCCACAGCCGTTTACCTATACACACTGTCCCAGACAGATATTTGAATATACCTAGAAGAAGAAGAAGTCTATTTGATTGCAGATAAGATTATCTGTACTATTAAAATGATAACAGAATTGCGCATTATAAAAAAAAAGGTCAGTTTTTTTGGGTGTGGAAATATCCGTAACTACATGTTGAAATGTTTTGCCCATCGCATTCCTGCTAAAGTGGCCTCAGACCTCATAAGCGCAGTTTTATAGTGGCACACACTCGAAAATTCCCCTAGTGATTAGAATCAGCAGGCAGAGCGTGGAGATTACAGTAACACACATACACAAATACACAGAAAACTGTAAATAAAGTTTCTGTTTTTGAGTAAAATTAATGGTGTGGATGAAAAAACTCTCTCTTAATTGAACAAACACATTATAGCAATAAATGAGACACATAAAAAACTAAAAGATAATAAAGTAGACAGTATGATCAAATTGGCCTGCTGACTTTCCCGTGTCCCCTCATTCACAGTAAATTGGGTTATGACTCATTGCTTTTCCTTGTCTGTTCTTTTCTTCCCGCTAGAGCGCAGGGATCAGGGCACCGCAGTCTGGACGGGGGGATTTCCACTCAGACGAGAACATCAAAACACACATATGGTGAAGCACTACATGATAAAGAGGTGATGACTCCAGATTTGTCTGCGAGTGTGTGCATGTTTTAGCCAAAAACATCAGGCAGCTGATCTGTCGTGTCCCTGTTTTGTGGTAAAGTGTGGGATTTTTTTTTTTCTTTCTGTTTACTAGCAGCATCAATATAATGATCGCTACAAACTGGTTTGCTAAACAGTGCCCCCATCTGCCATTTAGACAACAGATAGCTCAATACCGAACTCGTGCCATCGGTGGTTGAGGCAGATGTTGATATTTTGGGCTTTGCAAGCAAACTGAAAATTATATTGCTAAATTACTAATGCAGCAGTCTCTGGTTCCCCATTTGACCCTTAAAAGTGAAGTTGCAAAAATAAAAATTAATGTTTTAAACACTCCCCTCCTTTGCCATTGGTTGGGCAAACTAGTCAAGTCATCTTTATTTTTATAACACTTTATAAAGTGCAGAAGAGAGAAGACAATTGTCATTATTCAGCTCAAATCAGTTTCATACTCCTCCGATGTCAGTGCAGAAAACTGCAAACATCACTGAATATTAAGCATCTATTATATATATATATATATATATATATATATATATATATATATATATATATATATAATATATAGAATATACAGTATATATATATATATATATATATATATATATATATATATATATATATATATATATATATATATATATATATATATATATATACAGTTGAAACCAGAAGTTTACATACACTCTAAAAAAAACAACATAACCAAATTTTTTTTAATGTCTGATGGTAAATTATACTAAATGTTTACTATTTTAGGTCCGTTAGGATTACATAAATCATTTACATTTGCTAAATGCCAGAATATTGAAAGAATTCTTTTTTTTTTTTTTGAGAATTTTTTATTGATTTCTGGACAGTCAAAAGTTTACACACATTTCCTTGGTATTTGTTTAGCTTTGCTTTTAAACTGTATAACTTTGGTCAACTGTTTTGGGTATCCTTCCACAAGCTTCTCACAATTGTTTGCAGGAATTTTGGCCCATTCCTCCTGACAGAATTGGTGTAACTGAGTCAGATTTGTAGGCTGTCTTGCTCGCACAAGCTTTTTCAACTCTGCCCACAAATTTTCTATAGAATTGAGCTCAGGGCTTTGTGATGGCCACTCCAAAACATTCACTCTGTTATCCTTAAAGCACATTTGAACTAATTTGGCAGTATGCTTAGGGTCATGGTCTGTTTGGAAGACCCATTTGTGGCCAAGTTTTCATTTCCTGGCTGATGTCTTGAGATGTTGCTTCAGTATTTCTACATAATGTTCTTTTTCATGATGCCATCTATGCTGTGAAGTGGACCAGTCCCTCCTGCAGCAAAACAGCTTCCACAACATGATGCTGACGCCCCCATACTTCACAGTTGGGATGGTGCTCCTAAGCTTGTAAGCTTTCCTCTTTGTCCTCCAAATGTAACACTGGTCATTATGGCCAAACAGTTCAATCTTAGTTCCATCAGACCACAGGACATGTCTCCAAACATTATTATTTTTCCCAGCAAATAATTTAGCAATTTGTAATCTGGCTTTTTTTGTTGATTCTGGCTTGTTGATTTTCCCATGTTGTCACACAAGGAAGCAGTGTGTTTGAGGTTTTCCTTAAATACTATTCTACAGTTGTGCCTCCAATTAACTCAAATGTTGTCAATTAGCCAACCAGAAACTTCCAAAACTTTGACACCATCACCTGAGCTTTTTCAGCGACTTTCAAGAAAAGATAAATCAATTTCTCAAAAAATCTCTCTCTCATTATTCTGCTATTAAGCATAACATAAACAAATGTGATAATCCTAACTTTCCTAAAAGAGAAAAAGTTTAGTCATATATATATATATATAGTGTAAATTAAATACTTGAAATAAGGAGGGCGAGTTCTTCAGGTTTATTGCAGAATATATCAAGACTTTCTTTAACAAGGGTTTGACTGACATAAAAGCAACCCGTCACAGTTTTCTTCCTGTTATGTTATGTTTAGAGGCATTTAAATCTAACGTTGAAGTCCCTAGAACAGGGGTGCCCAAACTCAGCCCTGGTGGGCCTGTGTCCAGCAGAGTTTAGCTCCAACTTGCGTCAACACACCTGCCCTGATGTTTCTAGTATATCTAGGCTGCATTCCAGTCCAATTTTTATGACCTTCACTTGCTAACTTCCCTCCATCATGTTCACTCAGATGCACGCCATTGATTATATTACACAAGTGTCCACTACTGGCAGAATATCTGAATGGGTTTAAATGGGATGCCCTAAACCAGGGGTGTCCAAACTCGATCCTGGAGGGTCGGTGTCCTGCATAGCTCCAACTTCCTTCAACACACCTCCCTGGAAGATTCTAGTGTAGCTGAAGAGCTTGATTAGCTGGTTCAGGTGTGTTTAATTGGGGTTGAAACTAAAATATGCAGGACACTGGCCCTCCAGAACCAAGTTTGGCCACCCTTATACTAGAAACTTCTTGGCAGGTGTGGTGAATCAAGTTGGAGCTAAACACAGCAGGACACCAGCCCTCCAGGACCGAGTTTGGACACCCCTACCATAAACTCTTGAGCACTTGGGAACTACACTGTTGTGATGTCACGATCACATTGCACTTGTTCACCTCATGAAGGTGAACGCACTTTAAAATGGCATTGAGGATTTCCCGAGGGAACAAGGGAAGGGTAGTTTGCAAGGGTGTGTCTAAAAGTGGAATGGAACACTGCCATAGTATAAGCTTGATTAGCTGATTCAGTTGTGTCTAGTTGGGGTTGGACCTCCTGGGCTCCAGCCCTCCAGGGCCAAGTTTGGACACCCCTGCCAAAAAGAACTCTTAAGGATCTTATAAAATATTTTAAATGTGATGATTTTAGCTGAAATCTTTGGTATTTTAGCTGATCCTGGTATAGTGTGTCATTGTTACGGTTGTTAACACACGATGGCTGTCTTCTTCCATGAGGGGGGTTGGTGTCATGGAGTTATTTCCAGGCAAGACACACATCTCTTTGAAATCAGAATTTGAAACTCTCGAAGTACTTTTCATATTGTTTGCCTAGTGCTTCAGAAGTTCGGATGGGCGTTCTTCAACTAGTTCAAGTGAATTTAACATAAGATTTACATTTTTTTGTAGGCTTACAAACCAAATTTGTGGATTCATTTATTCAGTCATTTTCCTTTATTCATCATAGTCCCTTTATTCATCAGGGGTCGCCACAGCAGAATGAACCGCCAACTTATCCAGCATATGTTTTACACAGCGAATGCCCTTCCAGCTGCAACCCAGTACTGGGAAACATCCATAAACACCTATTCACACACACACACACACACACACTATGGTCAATTTAGTTAAAGGTGCAGTATGTAAGTTTGACACCCAGTGGTTGAACTAGGTATTGCACTCCTGGATCATAATAAAAGTACGCTGGGATGCCAGATTGAGTACAGGAGCGAGTGATTTAAACTGTGTTCTAAATAAAAGCAACGACACGCGATAGAGGGAATATTTTCCATATTAAAAGGAGTTTTTGTCCTAACCAACACCTCGAATTGATATATTAGAAATGGCTTCTATTTCTCACAGCTGAACAACAGAAACCTATGACAGCTAGATCACCTCAGGTAAGCCTTGTGTGCTTTATTCTGTGCTAAATGCTAACAATGCGAGTTTGAATGCATTTTACATGGCATTTGTTGCCATATACTGAAAGCAGGAAGTTCACCTCAGATCTTGAAAATACAATAAACCGTCTGAAATTGAACTTTAGAACTAAACACATATGAGTGATTCAGCATCTACATTGATGTTAAAGTGGGTTAACATGTATTAAATAGATTCTAAACCTTACCGTTTCGTGAGCGAGTGCATATTCTGTGCTTCTGAAAGGCTGTATTTACATTTCTGCCGTGTCTCGTCTGGTGCAAACAGCCAAATAGCTGATCACTGCCTCTCTCGTCACAGCGTGTTGTTAGGACACGCGGTTACAATGTAACCTGCTCACCTAATGTTTACGTTCGTAATATTTATGTAATTTGCTAATTAATAACCTCATGTGGAACTGCATCTGTCTCCCATACTGTTCTTTTTGGTCACGGACGCATGCTTTCAGAGTCTTTCTGAATGAATGAATGAAGGAAATACGCTGTTTTCCAACAAGGCAACCCAGGGTGCTGACATATAATTGGCTAAACTGGCATCGTGCATATGAAATTTATCTAAACAAAGACAGCGTTCCGGCACGGAAAACCCATTTTCAAAGCAGAATATCTGACTTCAGCATTGTTTTTCAGTTAAACAAGTATGTTCACTTGGGATGTTTCTTAAATATCTGCACACATATTATGGTATTTTTATGCTTTAGAAGAGTCAAAAACTTACATACAGCACCTTTAATTCAATTCACCTATACCCACAAAAACCACGCCAACACGGGGAGAACATCCAAACTCCATACAGAAATGCCAACTGACTCAGCCAGGACTCAAACCAGTTTCCTTTTAGCTGTGAGGCAACAGTGCTAACCATTGAGCCACCGTGTCACTAAATTCGTGGATTAATATTATTATTATTTTGTTAAATTGTTGATTGATTGTGCACATAGTCCTGCCCCAAACAAGTCTATGTCACTGTTGTTGGTAAGGCTTCTCAAAGAAGCATCAACATTTCTATAACGCCACACTGTTTACACTTTTCAGGGAAGCTGGGATAGGATAACATTTTAACTTTGAAAGAAAACACCCTTCCCCTTTAACCTACTTGTGTTTATTTACTGTAAAACGGTGCGGTTAATACTTGCCAAATGTCTGCTTACACACTCAACTCCAGTTGCCCAGTTAGTTTCCATACCTTTGAAATCACACCCAAGTGTATGTATGTATATGCAAGCATTCCTTCAGGCAGCCCCTCTACAGATGTAGTATTACGGGAAAGCCTGCCGTGCTAAATGGAAAGGAAAGGAGGATGGGAGAGGAAGACTGCTCTCCAATTGATCGGCCGCTCTTCTATTGGGGGAGGGAATCGCTCCGCTCTAAACTGAGCCGGGGAATGTGAACAGCAATATTACTCATTACACATGATATCCTAAAATGGCTAATTATTGTGACCAATTACCAGGCTAATTTACCAATTATCCATGTGAGCAATCTATTGGCTGAGAAAATCAATAGTCGCTCTCAACTGCAAAAGATAGATGGCTCATGCAGCCTTTCTCTTTCTTCTGTCTCTCTTGCCTGTTCTCTCCGGGCCATGAACCAATCAGTGAGCTAAGTGCAACTATGGCAAATAACACTTGGTGCTGTCTAATGGATCTAGAGCCAATTAAAAGGCTTGGGGAATTTAATGCGTAGTTTGCTGTCTGAAGAGAAGAGTCTGGATTTAAAGGGACAGGTCACTCAAAACAGAAAATTCCACCATTATTTACTAACCCGCATGTCATTTTGAACCCATATTGTGCTATTTTTCAAAGGCAACACCAAAACATTTTAACAGGTCTGTTCAAATGACGGTTCAAAGTAACCCTATCTGTAGGGCTGGGTGATATGGCAAAAAAAAAAAATCTCGATTTTTCATAAAGTTTGACCGATTCACGATTTCGATTTCGATTTTTTATTTATTTTTTTATTAATTGTTTTTACTGTGTAACTACCTTACCAGCTTACCTTGTTCATTTAAATTTAAATAAATGCTGAAACTAGTTTTTTTCATGCTCACTTGTAAAAGAAAAGCAATAGTGTGACTAAACGCGGTTATGGCACTCTCTCATACAGGGATGCTAAACATAGCTACAATAGAAGTCACAGCAGGTCATATGTTGTGCAGCTTTGGGCAAATTTTATTTGGAGAGAAAATGACCAAAATGTAACGTGAAAATTAAAAAGGATTGGAGGGGAAATAAATATTTCAAATCTCTGTACATAACAGAAAAATAAACAATGATAATGCAACAATAGTTTATCTGTATTAGTGGCATGGCAGAAATATATATCTAGACAGGCCTTGTCAAAGTGAGCGGGCACTTTCACTAATAAAAAATATAGCACTTAAATTATTTCATAACAATCAATAAAATAACAGCGGTTTTATATCAAAAGTTGGTAATGATATAAAATATGCTACATTTTGATGGTAAAAAATAACCATTTAAACGATTTTGTATTTAAACATTAAATAACGAATGCATCAAGTTAAATATAAAAAAACGAATGAAACAACACATAGCATATCAGGATATAAAGGACTATATTTAGCAGAATGCTGCTCTTTTTATCTTTGTAATTTTATAGTTTTATTTTTGTTATTTTAATTATTTTTTGTCTTCATAAATAACTAACGAGCTATAGACAAATATCTGCTTGACGTTTTAGAAAATATTTGTGCGTAGCTACACCACCCAGTATATATTAAAGATCACCGTGAACAAAAAAAAACCCCACAGAAACCTGTTACATCTATCTATATTTAAAGGTCTATCTTATATTTAACTGAATCGTATAATGGCCTATAGCCGAAATGTTGAAAATTGCTCAATTTATTTTTTTAAAACATTTGTCGATACGTATTGATATTTTTTGCAGTAAAAACTGCCGACATTTAAGAATCCATATTTATTTTATTCATTCATTCATTTGACTTGTTTATTGGTGCATATATGGGTTATGATTTAATTCATACAGTACCTTGACAGCTACTGTGCCACTCCGTAATTCAAGCAAAAGTCCAAATTAAAGAAAGATTTGACTTTCTGCGGTGACCGACATTTACAACACGCCGTAACCGTCCTTCAGGTGGAGCGCGGGTATAATATACAAAACCAGCCATCTCGGCTTTGAATTAGGTGCAATTATTTCCTCGTGCGCGGGCCAAAGTGACTAAAAGTGACCCCACCTGTCGAGCCCGTCTCGCAGCTCGCGCGGGAGAGACAGACGGCTGCGGGGACGCGAACAACAGCACGACGCGCGTGGAAACATTAGCGAAGCTGGCTGGCTGCGGTTGCCCTGGCAGCGGAGCTGTTGTTGCTCTAGCGGGAAAATGTCCCGGTGTTCCCAATGGCCAGTCCGCCCTGGCGCGCTTCAGCTAAATCAGCTGTGGTAGCTCATCAACAGAGCCGCGACGTCAACACACAGAATCAGCACAATTCAGCACGGTTGTCTAACAGTTTAGAACGGTTTGGCACGATAGTGGAAAAGCGGCTTTAATATTTTTATAAAAATATCGCGACGTAAATTCGAATTAATCGAAAAAATCGCCCAGCCCTACCTATCTGTGAAGCTGCTGTTTTGCTCTCAGTTATGCCAATGCAATCTCACCGCAGGTCATAACATTTTAACTTAGTGGCTAATTCATATTAATTATCAAAAATGAATAGTGTGAGCTCATTTCTGGTGTCACGGTGGCGCAGTGGGTAGCATGATCACCTCACAGCAAGAAGGTTGCTGGTTCAAGCCCCGGCTGGGTCAGTTGGCATTTCTGTGTGGAGTTTGCATGTTCTCCCCATGTTGGCGTGGGTTTCCTCCAGTGTGGTTTAATTTTCACTGCTGAAAGTCCAAACACTGAAGAGCTAATCCATCGATGCGCAGCTCCACAAGTCCCATGCACCGTGGGGTATAGCAATCACTTGACAAAGAAAGTATAAATCAGGCTTAATACAGATTCAAATCCATTCATCAATCTATCTGTTACCAATAAACTCTGACGCTCAGTTTGTATCTTGGTTTAAGATGAACTCAAACATCATCAAGCCATTGGTCAATAACCTATCGGATATATGGATTCTTTGAGGTGTTTTATCAAACGTATGCCGTGAAGGGAGGCAGATGATGGTGAGTTTGACTGGGACTTTCTGTCCCTTAATCATCAACCATTCCAGGAGTCCTCTTGCTGTTACCAAGAACATCTCCATATTTAGTCAGACAGAAATTGCTTAAAGTACCGCAACCTTACGGGTGGTGTGGTGGCGCAGTGGGTAGTGCTCACAGCAAGAAGGTCGCTGGTTCGAGCGCTCGGCTGGGTCAGTTAGCATTTCTGTGTGGAGTTTGCATGTTCTCCCAGTGTTCGCGTGGGTTTCCTCCGGGTGCTCCCCACACGTCCAAAGACATGCACTATAGACCATTTCAATCTGGTCATGTCATTGGCCCATGCACATTTTCTGCTTATCAAACAGGAGGCAATTCGATCATAACTTAATGTTTAAAAAACAGCTATCATAACATTATTTATCAATATGTGGCTCTTTTCGGATTCTCGAAAGCTATAGAAATTAAAAATGTAAAACAGGAAATACTTTAGGACCACTGTTGTTGTTTACATCCCTCAAAATGGTCTATAGGTGAATTGGGTAAGCTAAATTGTCCATAGTATATGTGTGTGAATCAGAGGATGTGGGTGTTTCCCAGTGATGGGATGTAGCTGGAAGGGTATCCACTGCGTAAAACACAAGCTGGATATGTTGGTGGTACATTCCGCTGTGGTGACCCCTGATTAATAAAGGGACTAAGTCGAAAAAAAAACGAATGACAGCAAGCTTACACCCCTCTTTAACAGGGAATGTAACAGACCAAGATTGAACACATACACTGGCACACACATTAAGAATCTGCTGCTTTAACTTTTATGAATAATGTGTCTTGCTAAAATCTTTTTACACTTATGCAGGTCCTTTTAGCATTAGAAAATACACCCTTTACTTTAGTCGAAAATGAACACTAATATCACACACTAAAGCCTGGTTTATACTTCTGCGTCAAGTGATCGCCGTAACCCACGGCGCAAGCCTCGCGCGTAGCCGTGCATTTATACTTCTGTGCGCTGTTTCTGTTTCTCTGCAATACACTTCCGAAATGCTAGCTGGCAGTAGGTGTTTATGTTCCTCTGTGTCGAGTTTCTTTGCTGTTTTTGTTTTTCCTGAACACTTCCTTAATGTACAAGTGGCTCAAACTCGCTCATTTTGAGGCGGGAACCGTCGGACGTGGAACAACTTTAATCATGAGGTAAGCACAAAACAACAGTCTCCATCCGGAGCTCCTTCACGAGACTCCACACTTGTAAACACTCGCTGCATCGGGCGCGCGGCTCTCACCTCCGCCCACACTCGTCAGCACTACCAAGCCAACCAATCACAGAGCTTGCGCTACGCGTACGCGTTACATTTTTTGAGAGGTGCACGTCAACGACGCCGACGGCCACGGCGAGGGGCTATGCGTCCACGCGAAGGCTGCGCCATAGCATACGCGTGCGCTTGACGTAGAAGTATAAATCAGCCTTAATGAGGCACAACTTAGACATCCACAGGGTTTGTGATGAATATGAGGTTGTCTTTTAATGCAAAACAGATTCAAGGATCGAAATTCAATCAAGCTGCTTTATTTTAGAGGTTTAGTGAAGGCGGATCATTTTTGACCAGAAGGGCGAATGGTGTATACAGAACATGAAGACAACAGGATGCTAAGATATTTGATAGAGCTGAGAGTGTTTCACTGGAACGTGCTGCCTACAAATCAAATCGAATGAACTAAAATACTCTAAAAGAACCGCGTGTGGTGAGCTTTGTGAATGATGGGCGTTCCAGTTCTGCAGTATTGTGCGGAGCTCTGCGTGTACAGATTCTGTGTGGGCCTGCTTATTGGTGGCCAGCCAACAGAAGGTGGAACAGCTGTATCACACCACCTGATCCAAAAGTGGGTCAAGCCTGCTCTGCAGCAGAGACCCCTGCAAAGGTAAGCCTTGGGGAGCAGCTCTCCATGATCCAAAGCAGCAACTAGAACAACTAATGAACCACTTATCTGATGTCTTTTCAGATGTCTGTTTGCCTTGTGGACCAATATAGTCCAGAAATAGTCAGAAAAGCAGCACTGTTACATCACAGCCAGTTACAGTGAAAGCTTAGCGTCTGACTCTGGAGGAGAAGACGCTAAAGGAAAGCAGCTAAATGTGACTGTGGGGAATCCCAGAGCCTGGTAATTCATTGTTCCAAGTTCAGACAGACTTCAGGTTAGCTTTCATGTATATCACATACCTCAAGTGGATGAGCTAAATTGTTGTTCATCACCATTGGAACTGACAAGGGTTTTGAGGTCTTGAGAGTTTTTGGGGGTCTGAAAATGCAAGTTTTGTAGTGGAAGTTCTTAAATTTGACAGTGATTATGCATTTAACAGTCATCAGCGTAAATCCTTTAAAGTTTTTAAATATTTAGATGACCAAAAACGTATGTACATTAATAAAACTATACTTATTATCAAGTTCACACTTGATTATAAAGCATGTTTGGCATGCTGTCTTGGGAGAGAGTCCTAAGCTTTTAAGATCCTCGAGCCTGGGGCTCGCTCCCTTTTGCAGGGTGAGAGGGGAGTTTGAGCTCAGATAGATCTCGAGAATGTAGCAGAGATGTACTGCTGACAAAGAGCTCAACTATGGTGCCAATATGGTTTGGTCAACTCACTTATGTCGCATGTCTTTGGACTGTGGGAGAAAACCAGAGAAAACCCACGTGAGCATGAGGAGAACATGTAAACTCTACACAGAACTGTCAACTGGCCTAGTAAGGACTTGAACCAGTGACATTCTTGCTGTGAGGCAACAGTGCTAACCACTGGGACACCATGCCACCCTTTCAGAAAAATGGAGGATGAGTAGGGGTGGGAGGGGGGATTCTTTAATATGAAGATAACTGAGGTAAGAAACTCTGGTTATTTATGGTGAGTTAGGAATCATTCATTCATTCATTTTCTTTTCGGCTTAGTCCCTTTATTAATCTGGGGTCGCCACAGCGGAATGAACCTCCAACTTATCCAGCATGAGTTTTACGCAGCGGATGCCCTTCCAGCCGCAACCCAATTCACCTGTACCGCATGTCTTTAGACTGTGGGGGAAACGGAGCACCCGGAGGAAACCCACGCGAACGCAGGGAGAACATGCAAACTCCACACAGAAACGCCAACTGACCCAGCTGAGGCTCGAACCTGCGACACAGCGACCTTCTTGCTGTGAGGCAACAGCACTACCTACTGCGCCACTGCGTCGCACCTGAGTTAGGAATCATCTGATTGGTAAATCATGTGTTTGCTAATGTGGGACTAGACATGGTCAATCATAAGCACGTGATCCTCTCATATTAGTTTGTGAATAAACTTCACTTATTGTATAATCTTTGTAGGCAAATTACAAATTAATAAAAAAGACAATTAGTTAACGCTCATTTGAGAGGTTTGTAATGCAGTGTCTATTGGCAGGACAGTAAATTGGACAAATTTCTATCTATTGAAATGATGATGTCATGTACAGTGTTGGAGAAAGTTACTTTTGAAAGTATTACTCTTACTTACTCCCACACTCTCAGAAAAAAATGGTACAATGTTGTCCCAAAGAAGATACAAACCCTTGTCACTGGGGCAGTACCTTTTTATGGAACAGAATTGTACCTTACGACAAAGAAACAAATTTGTACAATTGCAGTTTGTAACTTTAAGGACATGATTTGTACCATGGGAAACCAAAATGTACCTTTGGTTTTTAAAACCTGCAGATACATTAATGTACCTTCATCAAAGGTACAAATCTGATCCATGAAGGTACCACTACAGTGACAAGACACTTTGTACCTTAACAGTGTCAAATGTGTTCCTTCAAGAACTATTTAAAGGCATTTTGCTTTATCCAAAATGCGTCAATTTATTTTCAGTAAATAAAACAAACACATTTATTAAACAATGTTTTTTTTTTAAAGGTTTTTTTTTGTGTAAATGCAGCTTTTCCATTTACAATAAAGAATAAAAAAACACTTTAATATAAATCAAAAGATCTATGTTTTGTTGTACATTTCACAACACTTTTCACAAAAATGTTACAGAAATACATTCTCCCATGTACACTATCTTGTACAATTTCTCCAATTTTCACACAATACCTTTGTAATCACTTAAAAGTTCATTTAATTTACTTAATTTTAAAATAGAAATAGAATTATGCAAAAGTGTTGTAACGAGATATGCACGATGTTTGAGTTTTACAATACTAAAATGTCTGCATGAACACTTTGCATATGCAGGACTTTTGCATGAATAATGAAACTGTATTTATCAGAAAATGCTTACCACATGTTTATTAAAAATGCCTTAAATGTTTAGTTTACATTACCTATAGTTTTGTTTTACCAGTTGTTTTGTATTATAGAACTTAATAATTAATGTTTATGGCATATGCTTTTAAATTATGATTCATCTTTTACTATGAAAATTATTCATAAATCACTTTGCTTTTCCAGTAATAATTATTTTCATAGATATTGTAATAAAGAAGGAGTTGTCCAACACTTATATACCTTTTTAATGAGAATGACTCAACTGTACTATAAAAGGTACAGAACAGTATCATAAGAGGTATTTTCTGTTCCATATCAGGTACAATTTTTACAAAGGTACAAAACTATTCCTTAAGGAACATTATTTGTACCATCGTGTACCTTTTTTTCTGAGAGTGCAGGGCCATTTATATCGAAGTCAATATTTAGCCGCACCAAAAAAATTGGTTTTCCGCATCATCTTCCGTAGCCCCAATCCTCTCCATGTCCACCTTTACTTGATTCCACAATCTTTGTTTAGGTTTTTCACGGGGTCGTCTTCCTACAGGATTAGATTTCATCACCTTCTTCAATAAGCATTCTTCTCCTCTCCCCAGTACATGTCCAGCCCATCGGATCCTTCTACACTTTATTTCACTTATTATGTCTGCACTGTAGAGGTCCCTGATCTCTCTATTTTGTTTCCTTCTCCTCATCTTTGAAAGTATCGGATTACAATATTGAGTTACTCACCACAATAAAGTAACTAGTTTCATCACTTAGTTTCTTTTTATGGTATCTAATGTATTATGTTACTTTTAAGTTACTTTTTCTTACCTGGCCGAGACTTGCAGGGTTTTTTCTGCAGTTTTTTTTTTTCCTAATAAAGGAGCTCTGCAGTTAACAATGCATGATATAACCTTAATTTACCTTTAAAAAATACATAAAACTACTAAAAAGTAACTCGTATTACATTTATAAAAAGTAACTCAAATATTTAGGGACTGAGCACCTACGGTGTGTAGGGCCTATTGGAATTGCTCTGTTTCTTCTTTTCTAGAATGAATTGCATTTTTGAGGGTCTAAACATGCTTGGAAACTCACGAAACTTTGCATAAAAATGTACATTTGTTATAGGTTTCGCCAGTGGGTGTGGCAAAATGGCTCGACAGCACTTCCTATGCACTTTTGACAGACTGGCCACCAAGCTACGTTTCACACACATCTATGACAATCGGCACACACATCAAACATGCCAATACTTACAAAAAAGTCTCTTGGCGCAAAATCTCAAACCCAACAGGAAGTCAGATATTTTAAACTTCCTGTGCTGAAAAGTTCTACTTTAACGAACTCCTCCTAGGGATTTTATCAGATCAACACCAAAATGAGATATTGTCATCTAAAGGCCTTGGCGATGTTAAATTGCGAAGATCTAGAGTTTTTGTTGAAGGGCGTGTCCGTGGCGGCCTCACAAACGTTGATGTTTCACCACGAAACAGGAAGTTTTTATAACTCAGGCTTGCATTGTGCGATCTGCCTCAAAATCCATATGTTTGATAACAGTCCTAACCTGAACAAGTTTACATGCCAAAATCCAGTTACAGTTATAGACTGATTTCACGTGGCCGCCATTAAAAAAGCGAAATCGAGGCTGCGGTGGGAAGAAACCCAGAAGTATCGCCTGAGTCCCACAGGAATGTTGTGTACCTTGCTGTATATCTTAGCAGCGAAGTGAAATCGACACAAATTTATAATTTCACTACATTCCGAGTGACTCGAAGGTCTGTACTGAATGGAAAGTGAAAATAAAAAGGGATATCAAACCTCATTTTCAGCTGAACTGATGACCTTCACGGCCAATCACAGTCATTTCTGATGAGCACTGGTGAGTACTACGGCAAATCAGCTGTGCTTAAGAATGCGCTCAGCTGCGTTTAAATGTTAGCGGGAAATGAACGTTTTCTAAAACTTCAATACCGGTACAACACTATTACAGACCACACGACGGTGTGCTACATATGACTGCAATGTTTTATTGCTCACCGGATACATAGGCTGAAGCAAACAGGGATGCCCCCACTGTGTTTACCTGGTGCCATGAACTGAAGCCTAGGAGGACACTCTTAAAGAGATTGTGATGTTGTTTGATGCCTAATATGCTTTTAATTGTTTAAATTAAACTGAACTGAATGATATTAAAGTGATGTTTACACCATTTCTGCGTTTTGAAATCGCAGCAGCAGCTGGAGGTTTGTAGTCCACAGCATGTCATTGCAATGTTTACAGTGGTGATCCTATACGTCCGGGTTTCTTCCCACCGCAGCCTCGCTTTTGTGTTTTTAAAATGGCGGCCGTGTGAAATAAGCCTATAGCGCCACCTGCTGGCAACAGGAAATTACATATATTACAGTGTACCAAACTCCTACAAATTTTATCAAATTGATTCCAAGTATTGTCAATATAATCCAAAGGCCTTTGTGGTGTTAAATTGTGAAGATCTAGAGTTTTCATCGAAGGGCGTGTCCGTGGCGGACTGACAAAGTTCACTGTATCGCCATGGAGGAGGAAGTACTTATAACTCAGCCACACAATGTCTGACCTGCCTGAAAATTCACATGTTCACTAAAATTCCTCTGCTGAAGACATCTACATGCCAAAATTGAGTCACAGTCATAGCGCCACCTGCTGACAGAAGGAAGTTTGCCATAAATCTGTGATTTTCTCAGGTTTTTTTATATATATATCAGCTCAAATTATATTGTCCACTATTCTCTGTCCACCGTGCAGCGGTGAGCCCGGGTGCGAGGTCCCTTTTACCGCTGCTTGCAGCTTTAATATTACTTATTTTTTTTAAGCGATGCGTTACTTTAATTGTTATTTTAAAAAGTAATATTATTACGTAACTTGCGTAACCCCCAACATTGATCATGCACATACAGTTGAATTCAGAATTATTATTAGCCCCCCTTTGAATTATTATTATTTTTAAATATTCCCCAAATGATGTTTAACAGAGCAAGGAAATTTTAACAGTATGTCTGATAATATTTTTTCTTTCTGAAAAAAATTCTTATTTGTTTTATTAGTTTTTAATTTTTAAAGTTTTTAATTTTTTAAGAATCATTTTAAGGTCAAAATTATTAACCCCTTTAAGCTATTTTTTTTCCCGATTTTATTGTCTACAGAACAAATCATCGTTATACAATAACTTGCCTAATTACCCTAACCTGCCTAGTTAACCTAATTAACCTAGTTAAGCCTTTAAATGTCACTTTAAGCTGTATAGAAGTGTCTTGAAAAATATCTAGTCAAATATTATTTACTGTCATCATGGCAAAGATAAAATAAATCATTTATTAGAAATGACTTATTAAAACTATCATGATCAGAAATGTGTTGAAAAAATCTTCTTTCCATTAAACAGAAATTGGGCAAAACAAGGGGCTAATAATTCAGGGGGGCTAATAATTCTGACTTCAACTGTATGTATGTCCATAATAAATGTAGCATTTCTTTACAAAGTTGCATTTTCAACTACAGGCCTGGCATCAATATGCAGTATTTTTAGTCATTTTCATGTTTTGTTATTCCCCTATGCTCATGTAACCGTCAGAGTTTTCATGAATCAGCCCAGTCTGTTTGCACTTTAAGTGGCCCTGTTCAGTAACCTGCCCCTAGAGACTCCACCACATTCCACACCACATTAAAATTTCAACTCCAATCACATGTCAAGTCTCTAACACTAACCTCAGTCAATGGAAACACATTTAACCAAGCCTGACACGTCTTCTGAGCTATGGCAAGACAATTGTACGCCAGGTTTTACATACATCCTTCAAAGGAATATAATCCTCTTTATGAAATATCATCTCCCACATACAATATCTCTCCACGGTGGAGTATTAACAGCACATTGAGCACATTATGCAGTTATGGTGACTATATTAGCACTCCAGCGAGCTCCATCATGTATAGTACGGCAGCATTTACACTTTAACTTTTGACGGTGGCTCAGTGGACAGGAGGCTCCATCGTCGAAACTAATGATGGGAATTGTGAATAATTAATAAGGGAAGTTTATTTATAAACTAATTTCGAGAAGATCACATGCTTATGATTGCTTGCAGCCGGTCCCGCATTATTCAATTTATGATTCACCAATCAGACGATTCCTAAGCCACTATAAATACCCTAAGTTCCATATACCAGCCATCTTCATTTTGAAGAATCCCCCTTCCACCCTTACTCCTCCTCCTTTCCTAGATGGGCGGCACAGTGGCCCAGTGGTTAGCTCTGTCGCCTCACAGCAAGAAGGTCACTGGTTCAAGTCCCGGCTGGGCCAGTTGGCATTTCTGTGTGGACTTTGCATGTTCTCCCCATGTTTTTGTGGGTTTCCTCTGGGTGCTCCCTACAGTCCAAAGACATGCACTATAGACTGATTTCACGCGGCCGCCATTATTAACAGCGAAATCGAGGCTGCGGTGGGAAGAAACCCGGAAGTATAGACTGAGTCACACAGGAATGTTGTGTACCTGGCTGTATATCTTATCAGCGAAGAGAAAGTGACACAAATTTATGATTTCAGCGCCTTTCGAGTGACCCTAAGGTCCGTTCTGAATGAATAGTGAAAATAAAAAGGGATATTGGACCTCATTTTCAGCTAAGTTAAGGGAAATGGCACTACTTAGCTAACGTTTTCTTTCCCAAACACACATTTTAGATGCCATTCATCAAACTCAAGTTAATGAACTGAGTCTTTTACTATATTAGACTTGTCACGATACAAAATTTCCGTAATGAAATATAAAAAAACGCCAATTTCTCGTTAACATTTAAGACACTGTTCATGGAGTTCTTAAACAGCGCTGATTGGCCATTGTGTTCACGTGCTCAACAGAAATCACTCTGATTGGCTGTGAAGGTCATCAGTTCACCTCACCGCTGTTTACTGAGTGCAAACACAGACGAGCGATCCGCTGATGAAGCGACTGATCTTCACGGCTTTAAAACGCTTCAATGTCCATCTATGTGTGTGTGTTTTCAATCTGTGAAGAGCAGGAAGCTGATAACCTTCACAGTCATTCAGTTGAGCACTGGTGAATACTACGGCAAATCAGCGGTGTTTATGAGCGCGCTCAGCGGCGCGTAAATGTTAGCGGGAAATTGACGTTTTTAAAACTTCAGTACCGGGACAACCCTGTTAAAGACAACACGAAGATGTGCTACAGAGGACTGCAGTGTTTTATCACTCAGCGGGTTACATAGGCTGAAGCAGGGAAGCGTCCCCACAGTGTTTACCTGCTGCCCTGGACTGAAGTCTAGGAGGACACTTAAGCGTATCACTCTTAAAGAGATTGGGATGTTGTTTGACGCCTAATTTGCTTTTAATTGTTTAAATGAAACTGAACTGAATGATATTAAAGTGATGTTTACACCATTTCTGCATTTTGAAGTCACAGCAACAGCTGGAGGTTTGTAGTACACAGCATGTTGTTGCAATGTTTACAGTGCTGATCCTATACTTCCGGCTTTCTTCCCACCGCAGCCTCGCTTTCGTGTTCTAAAATGGCGGTCGCGTGAAATAAGCGTATTGGTATATTGAATAAACTAATTTGGCCGTAGTGTGTGTGCATGTGTGAATGTGAGTGTATGGGTGTTTCCCAGTACTGGGTTAAGACTGGAAGGGCATCCGCTGCGTAAAACATATGCAGGAATAGTTGGCGGTTCATTCCGCTGTGGCAACCCCTGAGGAAAATGAATGAATGAATTCCGCCAAAAATGAGCTAATGACATTGAGCAAATGCTTTAGGCACATAGTACATGTTCAACAAATAATTTTTGCTTTAAATCATCTAAATATGAGCATCTGCACATTCAGAGCAATCCCCGTGTTCACATGGGTTTCCTCCGGGTGCTCCGGTTTCCCCCACAAGTCCAAAACCATGTGGTGAATTGGGTAAGCTAAATTGTCCGTGGTGTGTGTATGTGTGTGAACGAGTGTGTATGGATGTTTCCCAGTGATGGCTTGCAGCTGGAAGGGCATCCACTGCGTAGAATATATGCTGGATAAGTTGGCAGTTCATTCCGCTGTGGCGACCCCAGATTATTAAAGGGACTAAGCTGAAAATAAAATGAATAATGAATGATTAATGCACCTACTTGACAGATTTCATTCATTCATTTTTCTTCTGCTTAGTCTCTGGTTTATCAGGGGTTACCACAGCGGAATGAACCGCCACTTACTTGATTCATTCATTCATTCATTTTGTAATATAAAAATAAAGAAGAAGTAGACCACAAAAAATCGAGAAAAGACAAAAAAAGTATATCTGTGTGCTTGTGTAATAATCACAGGCACGTGTGGACAGTCCTGGAGTGAAACTATGTGCAGTGCTTTGACAAATTGCGAATCACGAAAGTGAAATTAGAACCTTGAGAAAGTCTGCTGTGTACATGGAGATGTAGGATTCCCCTTCCTCTTTCAGTATGTGTATGTTTGTGAGTGTGTGAGGACAGTAATTCCCACAAGAAAAGTGGGGTGTGTCTTAGTCTTATCAACCCATCAGTTCTGCTGTGGAGTATCAACACACAACATCTCCCTTCTTTTTATTTCTCCATGATTATTATTCTAACACACACCAAACAAAACACCGTACTGGACATTTGAGTTGATGCGTTGTGTATGCGTGTGTGTGATTCTAGAATTGCAGGCACATTTTGTGTCTTGTAGATACACCTTCAATTATTTATCGACAACATAAACTTTAATGAAAGTTTTGAATAATAACATAAATTGTCAACGTGTGGTATCTCTAAAAATAATGATTGTATGTGTATTTAGGGACATTTTGTATTAATTAATGTGTTAATTATTTTTGATTGTATGTAATTAGCTTCAAATATTCAATAATTTAATCTAATTTTATTATTATTTTTGTGTGTTTCTACTAAGTTAAATTAACATTTTCTTTTTTTTTTAATTGTCTTTTTATTTTCTCAAATAGTTTTACACTTATATCAGATACTTGTCAGAGATCATACATCTGAATACACTCACAAATACAAGCACAAATTCTGTATATCCACTTTGTCTTTCAGCAATATATTTTTGAGCGCATGTAAACTAATGTTATACATAATTAAATAAAGAAATAAGATATACACTCACCGGCCACTTTATTAGGTACACCATCCAACTGCTTGTTGATAGAAAATTCTAATCAGCCGGTCACATGGCAGCAACTCAATGCATTTAGGCGTGAAGACATGGTCAAGACGATCTGCTGCAGTTTAAAGCGAGCATCAGAATGGGGAAGAAAGTGACTTTGAATGTGGCATGGTTGTTGGTGCCAGACTGGTCTGAGTATTTCAGAAACTGCTGATCTACTTGGATTTTCACGCACAACCATCTCTAGGGTTTACAGAGAATGGTCTGAAAAAGGTGGCACTGTGGGCGCAAATGCCTTGTTGATGTCAGAGGTCAGGGGAGAATGGCCAGACTGGTTTGAGCTGATAGAAAGGCAACAGTAACTCAAATAGCCACTCGATGCAACCGAGGTCTGCAGAAGAACATCTCTGAATGCACAACACGTCCAACCTTGAGACGGATGGGCTACAGCAGCAGAAGACCACACCGGGTGCCACTCCTGTCAGCTAAGAACAGGAAACTGAGGCTACAATTCGCACAGGCTCACCAAAATTAGACAATAGAAGATTGGAGGAATGTTGACTCGTCTGTTGAGTCTCGATCTCTGCTGCTACATTTGCATGGTAGGATGGTTCAGATGGACATTCTGAGGAATATTTCCAGTACCTTGTTGAATCTATGCCACGAAAGATTAAGGCAGTTCTGAAGGCAAAAGGGGCTCCAATCCGATACTAGTACCTAATAAAGTGGCCAGTGAGTGTACATACACATCAGCAACAAAACATGTCCTTCCAATTTTAATCTAACAGAAAAGTTCAGGTCTATAGGATATTGTATAATTGGTCCATTTTACTCAGAATGAAACAAATTGTTCCATTTTCCTATTTACAAATGCGGTAATTTGCTCCATTTTATAAATTTCCATTGTACTTTGCATTTAGAGTAAGCCTTTCTTGTGACAACCATTTTTTTGATAATGCTCTTTTTGACAGAAACCAACAGGTATTCATTAAGTATTTATCCAACATTATTCTGAAAACATAGCCCTATATACATTCCTCGACATTGCGAATTTTGTAGCCAGAGGAACGTATGGCTGCATTTCGTTTTTAAAACGAACGATACGGGGCGGTATGGCGCCATTCCTTTCCCGCTGGTCAAACAGTACTTTTGAAAACACTATTGGTTGGGTTTGGGGAAGGAGGAGGGTGGGTCAGTCATTCAGTCAGTCGACAGCGGCCTCTGGTGGATTTACACGAGAACAGCAGTTGCGAAAGACACTCGTGAGAGAAATTTAAGATCTCAAAAAGCGTACACAGTGGCCTTTGGTGGATTCAAAAACTGCTTAAAATGTACCTCCTGGGACGTTTTCAGAATGAGCCGGGTTGTATTTATCCCTTTTTTTAACCATTACTCAGGTATATATCTAAAAATTTTGAATTTTGCAATCAAAGGGTGTTACAGATTTAAAAATATTTTGTAAGGTATTGTGTATTTCTTTCCAATTTTTTTTTTTACTAACGGCGCAGTCCCAGAAAATGTGATAGTGATTCGCCTTTTGATTTCCACATTTTCTCCAGCATATAGCATGGTGTGACTTCTGAGACGGTGTGATAAAAAAAAACCTTATTTAAATGAACATTTTCACGAAACATCTATTTTTTGTGTTAAATGTAATTTAAGTTATTAAAAAATACATTTTGTGAAGATTTCCTCATTCTGGTCAATTCTGTTACATCGGTTATAAAAAAGCAGAACGATCTGTAAAGCACTGATAGAATAATCATGTGACTTGCTACAAGTTATGTCACTTCCTCTGGAATTCACTGAGGTGTGGCATTATTCTTCTCTCATTAATTTGTACAAAATGTTTAGGATATACACCAAGAGTAGATTAATGACTTGTCAATGAATTTCTTATTTAATTTTTTAAAAACGACAATGATACGCTATATTTGCATAGCATGTAGCATGTGCTATCTGGCTTGAGGTTAGATTCCATAGATATATACATTAGATGTCGCCTACCCTGCTGTTGTCTATTAGAAGGAATGCGTCATTAGAGCCGCCATTTTAGTACAGGGTAGCGCTCCTTTGAAATGAATGCGGGACCAAGGTGAAGTGGAGGACTGAGGCCATCCAAAGCCAGAGAAATACACATATACACATATATCTATGATCGGGAGTTTTACCCGGTGGTTAATATGCAAATATTTTTTTTCAATTACGAAATATTATAATTTTACATCACTTTTCTACATTGATGGATGTGACCGCACGGGCATTGCCGACAAAGAGTATGTGTTTGTGTGCATGGAAATGCATTATCCTCCTTCCCTGTTTAATTTGATCTAATCCATGTCCTGAAACACACCCCCTTCCCTGCTTTCACTTCTCATTCTGACGGAGGGAGCGATTCGTTTGTGAATGAATCTCTGTTATGAACGACTCGTTCACTAAGCCGACAATAATACATGTTTCTAGCACCGCAGCGTCTTATTGTCATATTTTATAACATTGTTTGCTTATTTTATTCAACAAAACTAGCATAAGTCTAGAATTTAGTGCGAGTTGGTGCTACTTTGCCTTATGGTGAATGACTGAATTATCATCAATAACATTACTTGTTAAGCACAAAAGTTCATAACATACAAAAACATAAAAAAAAAAATCTTACCTATGAAATGTGATGACTTTGTGCTTTGTTTTCTTTGTTTGCTCGTTACTACATCCGTACACAGCGCTAAAGTCCAGCATCTTCACGTTGGCACACTGTCTTGACTAACGCGGTTGAATGACGTTTGTCCTAGAAGCACTGTACCAATGTGGCGGCACTACTGACGCATGCTCAGTGTCCCTATGTGATATCTAGTGTATATATCTATGGTTAGATTCTAGAGCTAAAGCACAAAATGATGGAGAATGTCAACTCTGTTATTGTCAGCTTTCTTCAGTTAAATCCATCTTTATTTCTGTAGTGCTTTTACAATGTAGATTTCTACAAAGCAGCTTAACATAGAAGTTGTAGTAAATTGAAACTGTGTCAGGCCAGTTTTCAGAGTTGAAGTTCAGTTCAGTTCAGTGTGGTTTAATTTTCACTGCTGAAAGTCTAAACACTGAAGAGCAAATCCATCGATGCGCAGCTCCACAAGTCCCAAACCAAGCAAGCCAGTGGCGACAGAGGTTGAGGAACAAACTTCACCAATTAAATAAAGTGAACGAAAAGAAACCTTGAAGGAAACCAGGCTCAGTTGGGCACAAGCATTTCTCCTCTGGCCAAACGTCTTGTGCAGATTTGCAGTCTAGGTGCCGGAGGCTGGAGAACGCTGGATGTGAGTAGGTCACCGGCAGGTATTCAGGCTGGCCCACAGGATCAATGCGGAGACTCGTCTGTCACTGGGGTCTTTCAGGAATCAGTCTCATGCTTTCCACTCCCCCATGACTCCCACATCATCTGCTCAGGATACAGCCTGGTCCAGGATTATGGATACCTCTAGAAGTCCTCTATAGTTGGCATCATCTCTTCTTATGTGTTGACCTTGAGGTCCTTGATGGTTGGCATCAAGGTCCTTGAAGAATTTTACGCAGCGACAATTAGTAATCAAATGTCCCCTATCACATTCAAGCTCTTTGCATTAATAATGGAATCGTTTACTGTAAATTATACATTTGCTGTTAATAAATCCAATTTATTAATTGATATACAGTTGAATTATTAGCCCCCCTGAATTATTAGCCCCGTTTATTTTTTCCCCCAAGATTTTTTCAACACATTTCTAAATATAATAGTTTTAATAACTCATCTCTAATAACTGAATTATTTTATCTTTGCCATGATGACAGTAAATAATATTTGACTAGATATTTTTTAAGACACTTCTATACAGCTTAAAGTGACATTTAAAGGCTTAACTAGGTTAATTAGGTTAACTAGGCAGGTTAGGGTATTTAGGCAAGTTATTGTATATCGATGGTTTGTTCTGTAGACTATCGGGGAAAAAAATAGCTTAAAGGGGCTAATAATTTAGAACTTAAAATGTTTTTAAAAAAATGAAACAAAGGGCAGAAACAAAACAAATAGCACTTACTCCGGAAGAAAAAATATTATCAGACATACTGTGAAAATTTCCTTGCTCTGTCATTTGGGAAATATTTAAAAAAATAAATAAAAATTCAAAGGGGGGCTAATAATTCTGACGTCAACTGTAAATCTATTAAGTATGCAAAGGTGGTTCATATCTGTGTATGTGGTTGCAATTTCTGAATCACAGCTATATTCTGTTCAGTTTTCAGTGTATATTCCACATGCATCAAGGCAAACTCTTTCCAGAATGCACAGAAATCACAGGTTGTGCTGCTTTTTAAACGCTGCATGCCAAGAATGAATCCTTGAATTGTCCTGGAGGCTGTGATTGTGCGTCAGGATCTGGAGAATGTGGCTTTTGCAACTACAGTCTTGTTTGGATGTCGTTTGTGCTCTGAACCTCACAAAGTTGTGCTACACTTCTGAGGTTTTGGAAAAAGCCATTACAGAGTTGGATTGAGGAGAGTTTTCTAACAAGGCCCGAAACTTGGCCTAAATTTCGTTCTGTTGAGGAACTGATCTCTGAGATTCCATGTCATGTCTTCTAATTATTTTACATATTTTATTGTGAAATGATTTGTAAAACAATTATATTTATTAATAGAAACAGAAAGTTTAATGTAGACTCTTTAATCCAAAAAATCCGTATGACTTTTGTGGTCTTTTCTATAGTTTTCTGGGCACTCAAAGCGCTTTACACATAGGGGGGGAATCTCCTCATCCACCACCAGTGTGCAGCATCCACCTGGATGACGTGACGGCAGCCATTTTGCGCCAGACCGCACACCACACACCAGCTGATTGGTGGAGAGGAGACAGAGTGATGAAGCCAATTATGATATGGGGATGGTTAGGAGGCCATGATGGGCAGAGGCCAGTGGGCAGATTTGGCCAGAATGCCAGGGTTAAACCCCTACTCTTTTTCGAAGGACATCCTGGGATTTTTAATGACCACAGAGAGTCAGGACCTCGGTTTAAAGTCTCATCCGAAAGACGGAAAGTAGACTTACGCCAATGTGACTTTGTAAAGGAATGTATATTAGACATACAGTTGAAGTCAGAATTATTCGCCCTCTTGTGAAGGTTTCTTTTTCAATATTTCCCAAATGATGTTTAACAGAGCAATGAATGAATATTTTTTTCTTCTGGAGAAAGTCTTATTGGTTTTATTTCAGCTAAAATAACAATTTAATAAAACCATTTTAATGTCAATATTATTAGACCCATTAAGCAATATATATTTTTTTCGATTCAATTTTTTGTGTGTGACTGTAATACAATGACTTGCCAAGTTACCCTAACTTGCCTAATTAACCAACGCAATCTCACGGCAATTCATAACTTTTTGATTTAGTGGCTAAGTCGTATGAATTCGTACAATCTAATTCGTACGATTTGCTCATCACCCAATGACGGTTGGGGTTAGGGGTGGGGTTGGGTGCCACGCCTCCTTTTTAAAAGAATGCAATGTGAGTGCGGGCCGTCGGGGGAGACGGGAGAGGGACAATCATGCTTCGGCCTGGTTTAAGGCAACTGTACATAGTGTGAATATGCCTTTAAAGCCTGCTCGGCTAGACTACTCAACAACTTCTTCCCACAGGCTGTTAGAGCCCTCAACTCCAGTCAACGTACCCCCCTCTGAAATCTCATTCACCCCCACCCTATGCATTCCTGAGTATGTCCCATACAGGTGAGTGGGCTTAACAACCCCCCTTTATCTCTCTGACTCCTGCACCCGGTTCACATTCACACTATAGACACTTTCTTAATCCCTCCATGTCTCTTGGAAACATTGTGCTTCATTCAGTTCAGTGGGCTTGACAAACCACCTGTAGAAACACTCTTCTCCCTTAAGCCTGGTTAGTTCGCTTGAGTGCACGCAGCGAATGTGACGTCATCGCGGATTTTGCGGAGGTTCGCTTTGGGTGTGGGCGACATGATTTCGGCTGGCGGAGCGCACGTTTTTTTTTTTTTTTTTTGGAGACTCGAGCGAACAGTGCGAGCGGCGCTGCGTTCGAACTCGTACAAATTCGTACGAATTAGCCACTAAACTGACAAAACCTAAAATACTTACGTTTCCTCGTGAGATCAGGCTGAATTAACCTAGCTAAGCCTTTAAATGTCACTATAAGCTGAATACTAGCATCTTAAAATATCTAGTAAAATATTATTTACTATCTTCGTGGCAAAGATCAAATAAATCAGTTATTATAAATGGGTTATTAAAACCTATTATGTTTAGAAATGGGTAGAAAAAAATCATTTCATTAAACAGAAATTGGGGGGGGGGGATATAGAAGGAGCTAATAATTCAGGATGGCTAATAATTTTGACTTCAACTGTACACAGCGGGGAAAATACATATTGAACACGTAATCATTTTTCTCAGAAAACATATTTCTAAAGGTGCCAATGACTTGAAATTTCCCCCAGATATTGGTAACAACCATAGTAACCCATATATGAAAAGAAAACAAATCTAATTAGTTTACAAATAAAGTTATGCATAAACAAATGAAATGACACAGGGGGAAAATTATTGAACACATGAAGAAAGGGAGGTGTGGAAAGGCAGGGAAAGCCCAGACAGCAGCTGAAATCTCTCTGTAGTTCTTCAGCAACCCTCTGCCCTTCCTCAGTGTAAATGAATATCAGCTGCTTCAGTTCAACATCTACATTAGCAGGAGGATGAAGATGACACCAGTGTGGACATTTCAGCAAAACAATAATCCAAAACACAGCCAAGGAAACTCTCAAATGCATTCAGGGAAAGAAAATCAAGCTGTAGAATGGCTCAGCCAATCTCCTGACTTGAATCCAATAGAGAATACAAAATAAAGTTCTGATTTGATACACAAGACCCGCAGAACCTTCAAGATTGTTACACTCACACCTGAGCAATGCATGAGACCTTATTTTCCATATGAGAGGAGTCTTTAACCTGGCATCACCAAAAAAGACTTTTACATACAGTATTAAATACATTTCAGCAGTTCAGTACTTTCTCCTTGTGTCATTAAATTGTTATTACACAGAACTCATTTATCAGAAATTGTTGTATTGTTTGTGTCTTTACCAAAATCTGGTTCAATTCCATGTCAACAGCTCCTTTGGAAATATTATTCCCAGGAAAAAAAAAAATGTGAGATGTTCAATACTTATTTTCCCCACTGTATATATATTTCATTTGTATTATTATTATTATTTTAACAAACCTCCTGAGTTATTGAGTCTATTCTTTGCTAGAAACAAATATTCACTACTGAACACTGTGTCTGTGTATAATACAGTGAATTACATTAAAACAACATCTCATTCTCAAGAGAGAGAGAGGGAAAATAGATGTAATTACCCGAGACTAATGCGGCTAATGAAATAAACTTCTGAAATGAAATGACTCGTCTTTCTTTCAGCAGTCATGCACTGTGTGCTTTGGCAAACTAAAGGCTTTTCACACTTTTGTTTTCTCTCTCTCTTTAGAGATACTGAGTGAGTTTGGAAATATAGTTTTTAAATGGTAATTTGTTTTCAGTTTATCTCTTTTTATTTGTTTCTGTGAATTTTTTTCTTGTGAAATTGTTTTTTTGAGAAATGCTACATCTCTGTCTTTGTCATTCTTTCTCTCTCTCTCTTTCACACACACTCACATACACACGCATATACAGTTCTCAGACACACTCATAGGAGATTTGCATGGCAAATTGCGGTGTCTCCAGTTTCTATTTACATAGACTCTGTGGAGAAGCTGTGAGTGTGTGTTTGTCCTTGTGAAAAGAAGATTGTGAAATTGTGTATTTCATAAGCTTAAGAATATATATATATATATATATAAATGTTTACTTACAAATATAATAATGAGGCACTTAAGAGAGTACATTTTGTTTCTTAACACAATTAAAGGGTCTGTTCACTCATGAATAATATTTTTTTCCGTCCTCCACTTCCAAATCTTTCTTTCTTCTGTTGAAAAGAATGGAATAAATAGAAGATATTTTGTAACGAGTTTGGACAGTTGTCAATATCTGCTGAATTCCACTTTATTCTCTATAATGAAAGTCAGAAATTACTGTCAATTATCTGGTAACCAAATATAGTTTATAACATTTAAAAACATGCATGGTGAGAAAATATTTCAACATTAAACATTTAAATCATGTTTACAGTATATCAAAAGAAAAGGCCTCTGGTGAAGTTTTTTTTATATGTTTACCAAGACCTGTGTGTTTCACACTCAGGGCTCTATTTTATTGATCTAGGCACAAAGTCTAAAGCGCATGGCGCAAAAGCATTGAGGGCATGTCTGAATCCACTTTTGCTATTTTAAGGACGGAAAAATACACTTTGCGCCCCGGCGCATGGTCTAACAGCTTTGTGCTTATTCTTTTACTAAGTTATGGGTGTGTTTTGAGCATAACGTGCATTAAACCAGTCAGAGTCTCATCTCACATTTCCTTAAGTGTGGTTTATTTATAAACTAATTTCGAGAGGATCACGTGCTTATGATCAACACGGCTGGCACCTTGTCAGCTCCGTAATCTGCCCTATTAGATGATTACGGACACACTATAAATAACCAGAGATTTCACTCCAGCTATCTTCGTCTTGAAGTTCCCCCTCCTTCCACCCCTACTTCCACCCTTTCCTATAGGGCGACACGGCGGCCCAGTGAATAGCACTGTTGCCTCACAGCAAGAACGCCACCAGTTCAATCTCCCATTGGGCCGGTTGGCGTTTCTGTGCGGAGTTTTCATGTTCTCCCTGTGTTCGCGTGGGTTTCCCCCGGGTTCCCCGGTTTCCTCCCACCGTCCAAAAACAAACACCATAGTCAATCGACTAAACCAAATTATTGCCTAAGACAACCATAGTTTACACTTTTCACACGGCGATAAGCGGGGGAGTTCTCGAGACCTTCCTGAGCTCGAACTTCCCTCTCGCCCTTCTAACGGGAGGGAGCCCCGGGCTCGAGGATATACAAGCTCAGGGCTCTCTCCCGGGACAGCATGCCAATTACACTTTATTGATCATCAGCTAAGTGTGAACTCTTGAAAGAGTCAGTTGTGTCGCGCCATGGTGCATTTGCTATTTACATGGCGAACTTTGTAAGTGTAAAAACTGAACACTTCACCAGTGAAAAGACACTTAAACAGAGCATCTACAGCGAGACGATAAAGAACGAGCCTCCTCCATTCAGCTTCTTTACTTTCTCTTTACTTTTGTAGAGTAAGAAAAAGATGTTGTGCGCACTCCGCTGAAGACATCCATCATTCTACATATTTAATTTCATTTGTTAAGCACAAAGATTTGTTTCAAAACTATTTCTAAATTCAGTTCTAATTTCCAGCAAAAGAATAAATGAACAATAATAATGAAGTGTGGTCAAAACACTGAGTTATATCCAAACACACGTCCTGTTCTTATGCCTCATATGGTGATGCAGACGTCTCCAAAACCCGACAGGTGGACAAATCTACACTTGTTTTTAATAAAGCAAATATAAATATGCATATAATAAATACTACTAATAATGCAAATTGTCATGAATAAACTGAAAAAAGCCCCCCCCCCACACACACACCCCAACATGAAGAAGGCATGGAGGCAGTGGTTTTTATATCTATGAAGAAATTAATTATTGTTGTAACATTTTTTGTAACAGTCCTTTTATTTTTTCATATGTAAAGATATTTGTGTATTGCTGTACATCCTGTGTGTATTCAGCAGTGTGTAAGCGTTTGGACCTGCATATACATATAACTAACGCGCTCTGCGCTGGACTTTAGAGCAGCTTTTAGTTGGTCAATGGCGTGGTCTATTTCAGATCCACAAAATAGCAACGCGCCAACAATGCGCCTTAACTTACCTCCTTTTCAGACCAGCACACCCATGAGTCCACAATGTGGCTCAAATGGTTTTGCTATTTAAACGACACGTGCAAAACATGAAAATTAGGGTTGCGTTGGTCTGAAAATAGCAACAAATCACGCCAAACACATCTTGCGCCTTATTGCGCCAGGTATATGATAGGGCCTTCAGTGTCACTGCAGTCTTTGAAGGTCCTCTCTTGGATGGGTAGACATCACTCAGAGCTTCAGGTCCCCACTTGGCATGGGTTTATTGTATCATGAAAAAAGAAAATGAAAAGAAGATGTGGTATGTGATTTGTGTTTTTTCAAAATGAGTATACTGTAAACCCTAGTCCCTTCTTGGCCAGTACACTCTCAGAAATAAAGGTACGCAATCTGTCACTGGGGTGGTACCTTTTCGAAAGGTACACATTTGTACCTAAAGGATCCATATTGGTACCTCAAAAGTATATATTAGTACCTAAACATTTTAAGAGGAACATATTTGTACTTTTTAGGTACTAATATGTACCCTTGAGGTATTAATATGGACCTTGTAGGTACAAATTTGTACACTTCTGTTTTCAGACAATAATTCTTTTGTAGTTTACTTTTCGGGCAGCACGTTTGCCTCACAGCAAGAAGGTTGCTGGTTTGAGCCTCGGCTGGGTCAGTTGGTGTTTCTGTGTGGAGTTTGTATGTTCTTCCCGTGTTCGTGTGGGTTTCCTCCGGGTGCTCCGGTTCCCCCCACAAGTCCAATGTCATGCGCTATAGGTGAATTGGGTAAGCTAAATTGTCCGTAGTGAATGTTTATGAATGAGAGTGTATGGGTGTTTTCCAGTGATAGGTTGCAGCTGAAAGGGCATCCGCTGCGTAAAACATATGCTGGATAAGTTGGCGGCTTATTCCAATGTGGCGACCCCAGATTAATAAAGGGGCTAAGCCGAAAAGAAAAGGAATGAATGAATAGTTTGCATTTCTACATATTCATTCATTCATTTTCTTGTCGGCTTAGTCCATTTATTAATCTGTGGTCGCCACAGCGGAATGAACCGCCAACTTATCCAGCACGATTTTTTTACACAGTGGATGCCCTTCCAGCCGCAACCCATCTCTGGGAAACATCCATACACACTCATACACCACGGACAATTTAGCTTACCCAATTCACCTGTACCACATGTCTTTGGACTGTGGGGGAAACCAGAGCACCCGCAGGAAACCCACGCGAATGCAGGGAGAACATGCAAACTCCACACAGAAACGCCAACTGACCCAGCCCAGTCGAGGTTCGAACCTGCAACCCAGCGACGATTTTGCTGTGAGGTGACAGCACTACCTACTGCGCCACTGCGTCGCTGCATTTCTACATATGATACATCAAATTTGCTGCTTTGTATTTTTGTAGAAACTGGATTTTGATGCAGTTATTAGTGATATAAATCTGTATGCAATAAATGCGTATTACTGAAAAGTCTTTTAGTCATTACTGTCACTTTTGACTGACACTTTGTTCTTCCTTCTCCTAATATGAGAATTTCCAGTATCAGTGTTTCCACAAAAATATCAACCACCGATGCAGATTTCCTACTCTATTTCTGCTATTTCTCTTAAGAAAGTTTCGTTTGCGCAATACCAAGCAAAACTCTCTTTCAGAAGTATGTTTTGTAAATGCCTGACCGAGAACGGGCAGCGACCCGAGAGATTCACACTTGCAGTACAGATGATAAATGACATAAACATCTGATGGTGCGCTGCTGTCACCAAACAACTGCCTGAAAGCACAATGCTAATTTCTTTTGCAGCCATATGCAAATGTAATTTACACTGTTTTATTTTATGGTCATGGATGGAAAAATCATTTGGCAGCCTGTTTATTCTTGAGTATGTGGTATCAACAACTAAGTCATTATGTTTATGACAGTTAACGGTACTATATGCATAATCATTCATTCGTTTTATGGTTTTGAATGAAACGCTCACCGATACAGTATTTATTTGGTCAAAAACACAGCAAAAACACGCCAAATAATGTGACAGACTAATATTGAATTTTAAAAATTACTTTTCTATTTATTTTGTATTGTAAATTGTAGTCAAGCTTATTGGATTCAAGGTTCTTTTTTGTATCAGTTTAGTTTATTGTTGTTGTTATTATTTTAAAGTTTAAGTCTTACTCCAAACTTTGGATGTAGTATGCATCATATGGCAGTGTGCATCATAGTTTCCACAAAGAAAAAAAATATATATATATATAATGACGCACAAAAACATGTTTACTTTTCGCCATAATGGAAATGAGAATGAGATATCTTTGCACTATAATAGACAACTGTGAGTTTGTTTTCTTCTCTGTTTAGGAGGAAATATGACATTTCTTGACAGTGCTTGTGAGATTCACCCATACAATACCTGTCTTTCCAATGTCTATTTATAATCTGTCAGTACACTCAGATCTGTAAAACACCGGACCCGTGGACAGTATGTATATGTGAGAGTGTGTGTGTCTTTCACGCCTAATGTTGTGGTGATTAAATGTCTCCACAAGTATAGCAGTACCAGTACATTTTGACCTTGTGTGAACCGCGGGGTCTTAAAAAGTCTCAAATTTAAAAATCAAAATTTAAGGCCTTAAAATGTCTTAAATTGGCTGTTCTAGGTCTTAAATATTTTTGCACAGGTCTTATTTTTCCGATGTCCATGTAACGCTACATCTAATGCTCATTTAAATTCTTTTTTGTTGTTGTTGCTTGGTTTTCGAGGTGTTGTAGTCCTTTACTTCACTAGTCTTATTGCAATTTGCAGTATTACAACTACAAATGAGACCAGCATGCAATAGCCAATCAGCATTCTGTTATTGGGCCCAGTGCGAGCGGCGAATGTGACGTCATCGCTGTGTTTGCGGAGGTTCGCTTTGGGTGCGCACAACATGATTTCGGCTGGCAGAGTGAACAGATTTTGGGTGAACAGTTTGCGCGGCGCCGCGTTTGATTTGAATGTGAAACACTTTGAAGAGATTTTGTCTGAAACAGGTGTGACTGTACAGATATCTTTATGATTTGCCATGCGTGATCATCATAGAGATAACCAGATGGACAATAATTCTTGGCTAGAAATTGCAACAGCAAAAGGAGGAAAGTTTTTGTAAAAGTTTGGAAAAACCTGAGGGATAAGTTTGTTAAAACAATAAAAAAGATGCCATGGCAAAAGTGGAGACCCGTGTGGTTAATAGCTACAAACTAAAATTAAGTGACAAATGATGTCTATGATAACTGGAAAAGAATATATGAACCTATCAGTTTACAGTATACTGATGGCCAAATTCTGGGCTTTATTGGTGATAATGGTCAGGAATGTTGGAGCATTATTGCCTTTTAAGCCTTTATAGGACAGAAACTAGCCAGACAGTAATGTGTGAATTGTTGAGTGGGCAAAAAAAAAAAAAAACATCAGTATTTTTTTACATAAATTTTTTTTGCTTTTATTTTTATTTTTTATTTTTTAGGGGTTTTCACCTTTATTTGATAGGACAGTAGAGAGTATTGACAGGAAAGAATGGGGAGCAGAGAGAGGGGAAGGATCGGCATAGGACCGCGAGGCGGAATCGAACTCGGGTCGCCGTGAACACCGGAGTGCATGTGTCGACGCACTAACCACTACACCACTGGCGCCGACATTGCTTTTATTCCTACCATGATAAAAAATATAATTGTAGAGCAACCCATTTCTCTTGTCATTGATATTTAACTTTAATAGGCAGAACTGTCTGAGATTTGAACAAAAGCAAGTGCTGCATCAAAGTTTGATTTAAAAAATCTTGAATGGTTATAAAATCTTTATAATCATTATAATAAATTATAAAAATAATACAAAATAATTCGTTTTAAAATCTTGAACGATATTAATAATATGGCGTAGTACATACTACGTCTGTTTATCCGTCTGACTTTACAGTGGGTTTCTTTTGACTGGCCCCTGTCGTTTTAAAGAATATTACAACGGCGAACGCATCAAGTATAAAAGCCTCGTCCGTTTTAAGAGGTGCGCGATGTGGCGCCAGCAAAAATATAAATCAGCCTTAAGATGTTTTTTTTGTAGTTCAGTGGTCCATCTAACCTGTCTTTAGTACAGTTCAATTTAAATAAATTTATTTTACCACTAATTTTGTGATTTTCCATATTCCATGCGTGTTTTTTATATTGTGATATAGGTCTTAAATTTACTACTTAATGGTCTTAAAAAGGTTTAAAAAAGTCTTAAATTTGACATTATGATATCTGCAGAAACCCTGGTACTATTTTTGGTGCCCATGAGAAAAAGACCTCAAATCAAACAGAATGCAGTATTTTGAAAATGTAAAAATGCAGATTGATTTCTGTGAGGGTTGGGGTAATATACCCCAATATATCGGTAGACATAGATATTAGAAAAGCTAGGTCACAGTTGTCTAATGTTGACGAATTAAAATATCTAGGTCTTTGGCTCGATTCTGAATTGTCATTTAAATCTCATATTCATTCATTCATTTTCTTGTCGGCTTAGTCCCTTTATTAATCTGGGGTCGCCACAGCGGAATGAACCGCCAACTTATCCAGCACATTTTTACGCAGCGGATGCCCTTCCAGCTGCAACCCATCTCTGGGAAACATCCACACACTCATTCACACTCATACACTACGAACAATTTTGCCTACCCAATTCACCTGTACCACATGTCTTTGGACTGTGGGGGAAACCGGAGCACCCGGAGGAAACCCACGCGAACACGGGGAGAACATGCATGCAAACTCCACACAGAAACGCGGGGTTCGAACCTGCGATCCAGCAACGTTCTTGCTGTGAGGCGACAGCACTACCTACTGCGCCACTGCGTCGCCCTAAATCTCATATTGATTTTATAATTATAAAGTCATATCTGTGGTTAGGTTCTCTTTATCGTTCTATTAATTGTTTTTCATTTCATTTTGATTTCTCAAATAATTTTCCCTATAGATTTTCTGAAATTTCCCTGAAATTTTTCCCTAAAGATTATGCTGATATTATTTAGAAAAATACGCCTGATATTAATTTAAACCCTTATTTGAATTTGTTTTCGTGACAGAGCTTCTACAGTGCAACAGAATTACAGACTAAAGGACTAAAAAAAAACATAATAAATATATTTTAAAAAGTAGTGAATGCAAATATACAAATTGACAAGCGTATGTACAGCTATATTACTATACACAACATAATATGTGCAGCTTTTATGTGCAAATTGGCAAGTGTGTTGTTAAATAAGTGCATGTGTGTATAAAAGTGTATAGCAAGTAGTGATGTTGGTTCCACAATTATTATCATCAAGTGTTCATGAGATGGATTGCCTGAGGGAAGAAACTGTTTCTGTGTCGGGCTGTTCTGGTGCGCAGTGCTCTGTAGCGTCAACCAGAAGGTGACAGTTCAATGAGGCAGTGTGCTGGGTGTGAGCGGTCCAGAGTGATTTTGGCAGCCCTTCTGCTCGCTCTGGATGAATACAGTTCTTGGAGAGTAGGGAGGGTTGAATGAGGGGAGATGACTGCATTTTGGTTCTTTTCAACTGGTTCGGACCAAAGCAATCAGTGTGGTGTGAAAACGACCCAAAGACGGCAGAAAATGCTACAATGTATCATTTGTTGTCCTTGGTCCAGACCAAATGAACCAATCTACAGATGTGAAAGCACCCCTAATTTCTGTTATATCATGAAAAAATAACAAAAATGTTGTATGTGAATTTGTTTAATTAAAATGAGGCTAATACAGAGCAACAATGTGTGTGTGTGCATGTGTGAGAAAATGGCTGGCCCACTTAAAACTCAACAACTCAATTTGTTTGAATTTGACGAGCCTTTTAATCTAGTCGAGCTCCAGTTTTATGAAGAGTAGTGGAATTGAACCTATTGTGTTACTGAACTTTTCATTTCACACACACACGCACACACACTGAAAGGCAGTCACCGTGAGGTCGTTGGTTTTGCTCAGGGCTGCAGTAACATTGCCTGCAGCATGGAAAACTGGCTGGCCGTCAGCACTGTTTATGGTTATAACAGAAAACTGAGCTGGCGGCTGGGTTGCTCTCCTCCCCCGTCTTCTCATGCGCTCCGCTCGCCATTATTACGGCCAGTCAAGCAGCGGTGATGGTGTGACAGCATCCGCGGGCCCACAGGTGTTCAGCTGTCACTCCTGCCGTCCCAACAGAGCGTGCTGTTAACTGTCAACACTCACCGCGACACATCATTCAGCACAAACACAAATATAAAAACCAGAGCCTGTGGAGATGTGACGACAGCTGAACTGTGTGAGTGCAGCGACTAAATCAGCGCGCTTAAATTTGCGTTGATAGTCATAACACTCAATTAAAACATGGTGACCCCAGAAGGCGTTCAGACATTTTGTCGCCCGTGAAACTGGATGATCTTCGTTGCATTAGACAACAACATATCAAACCAAATATAAGCACTTTGGCCAATTTGTTGGTGCTTTCGGTGTCAGTCTACTATGCACCAGAGTTGTAATATATCTGGAATGTGGAAACGTGAATGCACAAGTAAAAAACAAATCCATATTCCACCAGCGGTTAAATATTTGTTTTAATAAAAAGAACAATTTGAAATGCATTCCTAACTCTATAGCTCCTAAAAAGTAGTAGATGTTGATACTAAACATTACCCAGTACTTAAATTGTACAATAATGAGGACACCTTTAAAGGGCCACTCAGCAGGGTGTTTTCACACCTCTAGTTTGGAAAAAGTCAGGAAAGTGGGCGTGTCCAGCTCTGTTTAGGTGGGAGTGTCGGGGGAGGGAAAGAGGGAAGGATTTGCAAATATGGGAGTTTCCGTTTGGGCACGCAGATGCAGGGGAGAAAGACAGTGACTGTGTTTACATGGACATTAGTAATCGAATTACTTGCCAAATTATTAATTTGTCGACTTTAACTGCAGTTTGGCACTTTCACTTTTTATTCAGGAACATTTCCTGCATGTCGCCCGTGACAAACGAGATATTGAAAGCGAGGAACTGCTGGACAGTGGAGTTTTAATGCAATGTTTGATACCGCACGGCGAATGGGAGAAAAAAATCCTCCGCATTTCTCGGTAAGATGCACTCGGCAGGTAACGTCAGAAAGCCGTGTGTGTATAGACTATCCTGTCACAAAATGCGGTGAAAATTCTACACGACGGTCAATATTTGATTGCTGTGTTTACATTCGGAGAGCAGCATTTACAGCGGAGCTTTCAGTCTATAATATTGTATTATAATATTGCAGTGATATTAACATACTGTAAACTTAGTAACTAAATAATTTTGACAAAGGTATGTCTTTAAAAACTGAAAGAGCTCTGCTGACAATACAAACTAACTTTGCCATCTGAATGAACAAACAAAGGGCACTGATCGCACACTTACCAAATCTGTAGAGGCAGGACAATCACACTGGAGCTGTGTCTTTTTTTTAAAGGAGACGAGCAGCAAATCCGGATTTCACCATTTCCAGATGTGAAAAGCTCTCGGGTAAAAAATGTTCCTTACAAACGCATTTCTGTCGCGTGGTTATACTATAGTAAAGCTCTAGTAACCATAACTGTAGCAACCATGGTTTTTTTAAACAGTACACACCAAAGAACATGGTTAATACAGTCATGGTTTTGACAGTTTTACTATAGTACTACTACAGTATTACTGTAGTAAAACCATGGTATCAAAACTATGTTTTTTCTACAGTATTAAGGGTCTCAAAACTATGGTTTTGATAGCATGGTTTTACCACAGTAATGTTTTAGTAATACTATGATAACACTGTGGGAACCATGGTTTTTAGCTGCAATCTGTAGTTCATTTTGTGGCTACTGTTGTTTTACTACAAAAACCATAGTAAAACTGTAGTTAATTTTGTGGTTACATGTTATTCTGCCATGATTTCAGTTTGAAGGGAGCATGTCTCATTCTAATGGCATTTTAGTGTGTGGTATGATCATTTATTTACAAAGGAATATAATGTCACACTTTAGGCTTCTCTAGTAAGATGCTGCATCCAGTGCCGTTGTGTAATCCATGATTAAACGTTCTGAAGTGAAATGAGGGTTTCTCGTGCTTGATAAAAAAAGCAATAAAGGAGAAGGGACTAGGGAAGAATGTGCACTGCGTAGGGAATGTGTCAGTCAGAACACAGCTCATGCTTGGAGCTCTGGTTATCTAAATCAGCTGTGTTAAATAACAGAGACATGCAAAATATGCAGAGCAGTGGGGAGCGAGGACTGGGATGGAGAAATGCTGTTTTAAAGAGATAGCTTACCCAAAAATGAAATTTCTGTCATCATTTACTCACCTTTGGCTTGTTTTAAACCTCTTCGAGTTTCTTTGTTCTGTTTAACACAAAATAAGATATTTTAGAAACCATTGTCATTCATTCATTCATTCACTCATTCATTCATTTTCTACCGCTTTTCCGGGGCCGGGTCACGGGGGCAGCAGTCTTAGGAGAGAACCCCAGACTTCCCTCTCCCCAGACACTTCCTTCAGCTCCTCCGGGGGGATCCTGAGGCGTTCCCAGGCCAGCCGAGAGACATAGTCTCTCCAGCGTGTCCTGGGTCTTCCCCGAGGCCTACTCCTAGTGGGACATGCCTGGAAAACCTCCCTAGGTAGGCGTCCAGGATGCATCCGAAACCCCGAGATGCCAGAGCCACCCCAGCTGACTTCTCTTGATGTGGAGGAGCAGCGGCTCTACTCCAAGCTCCTTCCAGGTGACAGAGCTCCTCACCCTATCCATAAGAGTGCGCCCTGCCACCCTGCGAAGGAAACTCATTTCGGCCGCTTGTATCCGAGATCTTGTCCTTTCAGTCATGACCCAAAGCTCATAACCATAGGTAAGAGTAGGAACGTAGATTGACCGGTAAATTGAGAGCTTTGCCTTTCGGCTCAGCTTCTTCTTTACCACAACGGGCCGGTACATTGACCACATTACTGCTGCCGCTGCACCAATTCGCCTGTCCATCTCACATTCCATCCTTCCCTCGCTCGTGAACAAAACCCCAATATACTTGAACTCCTTCACCTGGCGTGAGAACTTTCCTCCAACCTGGAGATGGCAAACCACCTTTGTCCGGTGGATCACCATGGCCTCGGACTTGGAGGTGCTGATTATCCTCCCAGTTGCATCACACTCGGCAGCAAACCGCCCCAGTGCATGCTGAAGGTCCATGTTCGATGAAGCCAACAGAACAACATCGTCTGCGAAAAACAGAGATGAAATCCTGTGGTTCGCAAATCCTGTGGCTACGCTTTGAAATTCTGTTCATAAAAATTATGAACAGAATTGGTGACAAAGGGCAGCCCTGCCGGAGTCCAACATGCACTGGAAACAAGACTGACTTATTGCCCGGTATGGCACAGCCGGGGCCCCACCCTGGAGCCAGGTCTGGGGTTGGGGCTCATATGCGAGCCCCTAGGGGCTGGGTTTTTTCCCACGGAACCCGGCCGGGCTTAGCCCGAAGGAGCAATGTGAGACCATCTTCTTGCAGGCCCACCACCTGCAGGGGGAGCCGTAAGGGGCCGGTGCATTGTAGAACGGGTGGTGGTCGAAGGTTAGGACCACGACAACCCAATCTTTTGGCACCATTGACATCAAATACTAAAATACTACAAAACAAATACTATGAAAGTGCTGAGAATTAATTATTGCTGATGATTTATTCATCAACCTACTGTTCGCACCCCATAAAATCTCAGTCAGGTGCAGATTTTCACACTTTTAAAAACAGAGTTTATCACAGATCCAAATCTAAGATAAAACACAGGCCTGTTGATGAAACAGGTGCCTTTTCCAGCTTAATTTATTCAACAAACAGATCAGTTCAGGTAAGGGAACTGTAGCAAGCCCTTGTTTTCTCAGAGGAGGTACAGTAGTGTTTAACAGATGTGCTTTGTGGTTTTAATCCTGTCCATGTGTTTTAGTCACACAGCCTTGGTAAAATTATGGAGCAATTGACCTACTGTTTTTCAGGGTCCTTTCTGGGATCCTCTGAGAAATCTAATCCTATCCGGATTGAGATGTCTGTGATTGTAGCATATTATCTTTTTTTTCTTTTTCACCTCTTCTTGTTATTTTGACCTTCATTGAATACTGTAACCAAAGCTTAATTTGCTTAAGCATTCCTTCACTATAGATTCAGACCGTTTTGCCAACTTTCTGAGTAAAACAGCAGTTTGTGTTCCAAGTGCTGCTGGCATCTTAGTGGACGTAAGAAGAATGAAATCGATAACGAGTCTCATAACGTATGGATTAATTAATTGATTAATTCATTAATTTGGAGTAAAACTTTTACTGTAACCTTCATCATTTCAAAATAGTGATCAGAATAAACACTGTTAAGTTCAGTATGACACAAACAACCCAACAAAGATGAGTCCAAAGTCATACAGTACAAGTAATTATTGTTGTTGATAATAAGTGATCTAAAGTGTTAATAAACTAAGCTTTTAAACACTGTCCATGATAGTCACACAATATCTTAACATCCACCATTGGTCAGCTAACCCTACTGTGCTCTGATTGGTCTGATAACTTTACTGCACGCTGATTGGTCAGGTAATACTGTTCTGATTGGTCTGATTACTCTACTTTGCTCTAATTATCCAGGTAAAGCCGCGGTCACACTGGACTTTACTCCCCATAGACTTCCATTCATACGCACGCGAATGCGTCAGACCAGAAACGCAGGGTCATGCGTCGAGTTTCGCAGGTTGCTGCATTGCAAAGTTCAAGCTTGGTGAACTCTGATCTGCGAAATCGCATCACTTGACTGCGTGAGATCTATCCAGGATCAAAACATGACCTCTCTGAACTGAAATTTAAAACATGGAGCAATCGCTCGCTTTTTTAATGTCTAATCATCTTGTTTAATCCCGCCCCTTTTCTCAGCGCCTTACGACAGAATTTCGCAAGCTCAAACTCCAGTGTGACTGCGGCTTAACTCTGCTCTGATAAGTCTAATAACTCTACTCTGATTGGTCAGATAACTTTACTCTGCTCTGATTGGCCTCTGATAGCTCAGGTAACTCTACTCTACTCTGTTCTGATTGATCTGATAGCTCTATCCTGCTCTGATTAGTTCGATAACTCTACTGTACTCCAACTGGTCCAATAACTCTACTCTGGTCAGGTAACTCTACCATGCTCTGATTGTTCTGATAACTCTACCATGCTCTGATTGGTCTGATAACTTTGCTCTGCTCTGATTGGTCTGATAACTTTACTCTGCTCTGATTGGTCTGATAACTTTACTCTGCTCTGATTGGTATGATAACTCTACACTGATTTGTCAGCTTACTCTATTCTCCCCTAATTGACTACGTAGGTGACTCTGTTTTAATTAGTCAAATGAGTCTACTATGATTGGTCAGATAACTCTGATTGGTCTCTACTTTGCTATGATTGATGTGGTACTTAATTCTGTTCTGATTGTTTTGATAACTTTGCTCTGATTGGTCAGGTAACTACTCCTCAGTTCTGATTGGTCTGATAACTCTTTTCTGATTTGTCAGCTTAGTTCATTCTTCTCTAATTGGCCAGGTGACTCTGTTCTAATTAGTTCAATAACTCTACTATGGGTGGTCAGAAACCTTACTCTTCTCTGATTGCTCAGGTAATTTTGTTCTGATAGCTCTATCCTGCTCTGATTGGTTCAATAACTCTACTGTACTCCGACTGGTCCAATAACTCTACTCTGTTCAGGTTACTCTACCATGCTCTGATTGGTCTGATAACTCTGCTCAGATTGGTCAGATATGTACTCTGCTCTGATTAGTTTGATGACTCTACTCTGATTGGTCAGATAACTTTACTCTGCGTTGATTGGCGTCTAATTTCTGATTGTTCTGATTGCTCAGGTAACTTTGTTCTGATTGGTCTGATAGCTCTATCCTGCTCTGATTGGTTTGATAACTCTACTGTACTCCGGCTGGTCCAATAACTCTACTCTGGTCAGGTAACTCTACCATGCTTTGATTGGTCTGATAACTCTATTCTGATTTGACAGATTACTCTATTTTCCTCTAATTGGCCAGGTTACTCTGTTTTAATTAGTCCAATAACTCTATTCTGATTGGTCCGAAAACTCTGCTCTGATTAGTTTAATGACTCTACTGATTGTTCAGATAACTTTATTCTGCTTTGATTGATCTCTAATCTGATTGCTCAGGTAACTCTGTTCTGATTTGTCTGATATCTCTATCCTGCTCTGATTGCTTCGATAACTCTACTGTACTCTGGCTGGTCCAATAACTCTACTCTGGTCAGGTAACCATGCTCTGATTGGTCTGATAACTCTATTCTGATTTGTCAGTTTACTCTATTCTCCTCTAATTGGTCAGGTGACTCTGTTCTAATTAGTCCAATAACTCTATTCTGATTGATCAGACAACTCTACTCTGATTAGTTTGATGACTCTACTCTGATTGGTCTTTACTCTGCATTGATTGGTCTCTAATCTCTGATTGCTCAGGTAATTCTGTTCTGATTGGTCTGATAGCTCTATCCTGCTCTGATTGGTTCGATAACTCTACTGTACTCCGACTGGTCCAATAACTCTACTTTGGTCAGGTAACTCTACCATGCTCTGATTAACAGAGCTCTGATTTGTCAGGTAACTACTCTGCTCTACTCTGACCAGTCTCAGATTAACACTAACCTCAGATAAGCATAGAACCTTTGAAAAATTTCAAGCCTGTGTAAAGATTTCTTGAAACTCCAGTTGTAAACCTACAGCTACAGCATTTGAGGGTCAAAACAGACATTGTTAGCAGGGAGTAAGTGAACATATAGGTTAGCATAAGTAAAATGTGCTACAAAGCATTTTAGATTCGATTCTTTTCTCCATGCTGCTGTTTTACTGCCTCTAAGTTCACTGAGGTGAAGGCTTTTGCCATAGATTAATCATGAACATCTGCAAACCGAGACATAGACAAGCAATCAGACACACACACAAACTACGGACAGTCCCTAAACAAACTCATGATTGTCTCAGTCTTTATAGGAGGATGAGCTCCTATCTCCAAAAATCTGGGCTGTCTTTCAGAAATTAATAACTTACAGTGTGCAGAGTTACAAACAAGGTCAAGGCACAGACAGATGCAGGCTAAAGCCTTATAAATACTGCACTTTACAGATGCACAAAAAAAAAAATCCTTGCAAATGTAAAACCACAATATTTACACAAAAAAAGAGAAATGCAGATAATTATTGGTTTTAGTATTCCACGCAGAGAGTTTCAAATATGTCAGACTAATAATATATCATTATACTTCTGCTTTTGCGCAAATGAATCCGAGAAGATATCATAAAATTAGTTCTTTATTTTGGGGAAGTATTAAAGTAAACAACAGATAGGAAAAAGCCCCATTTCCTGTGCCCTTCCTATCATCTGACTCAAAATGTGGTAACACAAACACAAAACACAACCCCACACACACACTAATGTGGACATGTTAAAGCGTCACGAAACACCAAAACACATGTTTTGAGCTGTTGACAGTCATATATGTGTCCCACGCTGCTATAAACACTATTAGGACACATATATTGCACTAAAAATGAAAATTGGTTGTTTTTGCATTTTTCAAGCAAATTCGTTCTTTCAGTTTGAAAAGAAACGTCACGCCGATTAGATCCTTATGTAAAATCCAGTGTGTAGACTGGTTGTCTGTACCAGCGGGTACAATGTGATGTCTTTGAGCTTTCAGCATTAACTCAAGAGATAGACTTGATAGCGCACTCTATTGTGTATGAGGCTGCTACTTTATTAATATGCATGATAGCTTCAAAGACCTGTTACAGTGTTCAGACGGCAGAGAGATGCCACGTTGTGTTGCCAACCGTAATTAAAACAAGTGGAAGAAGAAGAATTGTTTGGAGACATGGTTTGTCAGTGTTGCGTTTATAAATGTGCCACAATGAAGGTTTTGTTTTCCCCGCTATGAGAGCGCAGCTGGACTCACGTGTGGATTACAGTGGTTTGCTAACACGCGACAAAAATATGTTTGTAAGAAACATTTTTTTTTACCCGAGAGCTTTTCGCATCTGGAAACGGTGAAATCTGGATTTGCCGCTCGTCTCGATAGACGCGGTTCCAGTTCGTGTTGATTATCCTGTCTGGCAAAGCTGGTTAGTATCATCAGCAGTACTCTATCAGTTTTTAAAGACAAACCAGCCTGATCTCACGAGGAAACGTAAGCATTTTACGTTTTGTCAGTTTAGTGGCTAATTCGTACGAATTCGTACGAGTTCAGTTGTACAAAAATATACGATTTTAAAAAGGAGGCGTGGCATTTAACCCCACCCCTAACCCCAACTGTCATTGGGTGATGAGCAAATCGTACTAAATTGTACGAATTAGATCGTACGAATTCATACGAATTAGCCACTAAATCAAAAAGTTACGAATTGTCGTGAGATTGCGTTGGACAAACCTTAGTCAAAATGAATTACTTACTAAGTTTAGAGTAATATGACTACAATATTATGGACTGAAAGATCCGCTGTAAATTCTGCTCTTTAAGTGTAAACATGTAAACACCTAATCAAACTATTACCGTCATGTAGGATTTTCGCCACATTTTGTGACAGGATAGTCTATACACACGGCTTTCTGACGGTACCTACCGAGTGCATCTAAGTTACCAAGAAATGCGGAGGGTATCGTGCGGTATCAAACATTCTATTAAAACAACACTCTTCCAGCAGTTCCTCGCATCCAATATCTTGTTTCTCACGGAGGGCATCCATGAAATGTTCCTGAATGAAAGTGAATGTGCCAAACTGCAGTTAAAGTTGACAAATTAATAGTTTGGCAAATAATGACATTACTGATGTCCATGTAAACATAGTCACTGTCTTTCTCCCCTGCATCTGTGTTTGGTCGAACTGAAACTCCCCTTTTCATGCAAACCATTCCCTCTTTCCCTCACCCCGACACTCCCACCTAAACAAAGCTGGACTCACTCACTTTCCTGACCTTTTTAAAAACTGCTGGGTTTCATGGCCCTTTAAGAACAACCAATGCCAAAATTTTGTGTACAGAAAAGTGTAAAATCAAAAAATCAATGCATTCGGATGGTATTTTCATGCTTTGTTTCATCACAAGGCACATTTTAAAACAACTGCCATCCGAATAGGGCTTTTCTTGACGTGACAGATTTCTCCAAATCTGGGTTTTGTGTGCCTCTACTAAACCTCTTCAACTCTTCAGTTTGAGTCCCACCTTCCTTATTGATTCTGATTGGGCTGGAGCAGGAACTGAACTCTACAGGTATAGGCAGATGTCCAGGAACAGGACAGGGTTCCTCGGCTGTAAAGATTTGGACCATGTTTGATGTCTGACCTATTGACGGTCATATGCCCTGTTGATGACACCTCCACAGCCAAATCACTCTTTAGTTCACTGGAAAACCCCTGGTTGTGCTTTGTGGTGAGGCCTTTATTTGTGCAGCCTCCGCAACAGCAAAGACTTCTTCAGAATGAAAGCAAGCTTCTCAATCCTGCACGGTGGGCTCACTTTCTTATGGTCTTGGTCATGGATTTTAGGTTGTGTTGAGTCCATTTTTGAGACCTAAACTGTATTGGGACCTAAAATAAACAGGATTTTTTAGTAGCAAACAATTTTGAGGAACAATGGGAGACTCCAAACCTATTGAGGGAAAGAGAGAGAGAGAAAAAAAAGACAGCTGCACAGCTTTTTTCACCATTACACGCAAATGTATATCCTCAGGAACAACCATCAGAACTAAAAGTGCCTTTGATTAGTGAGCCGAGCCTTCTTATCCTGCCACCTCCTGAAGTGAGGGATGATTATTTATAACGATAATTATGATCATGATTATTCTAAAGGCAATAAGCCCATCAGTCTGCCTGGCCATAAATAGACCCATCCATCATCCTCCATCTGCACATGTCTGTCAACTGAGTCTAGGACTTTCCTTCTGTACTGCATCCTCCTTAATGCGACACTGTTCTGAGATTATAGTAGGTTCAGTTCAAATAACAATACATGCAGTAATACTGTAATAATACTGCCGTTTCTAGATAAAACGAACAGACTATGGAACAGTATTATGCCAGCAACTCTTCTTCCTTTTCACATTATTGATATTTAAAAGGATTCCTTATCAACGGATAAATGATTATTTTCACAACAGCAAATACACATCACAAAACCACTTAATGCTGTTTAAGAATTGTAATGAATATGTTTGCCTCAGGGCAACGCAGTGGCGCAGTAGGTAGTGCTGTTGCCTCACAGCAAGAACGTCGCTGGGTCGCAGGTTCGAACCTCGGCTGGGCTGGGTCAGTTGGCGTTTCTGTGTGGAGTTTGCATGTTCTCCCTGCGTTCGCGTGGGTTTCCTCCGGGTGCTCCGGTTTCCCCCACAGTCCAAAGACATGCAGTACAGGTGAATTGGGTAAGCTAAATTGTCCATAGTGTATGAGTGTGAATGTGTGTGTGGAAGTTCCCAGAGATGGGTTGCGGCTGGAAGGGCATCCGCTGCGTAAAATCGTGCTGGATAAGTTGGCGGTTCATTCCGCTGTGGCGACCCCGCAAGGGACAAAGCCGACAAGAAAATGAATGAATGAATGAATGTTTGCCTCAACTATCTGTATGTATAGTCAACTTTTCTGCCATGGTCAGCTAGCTCACATTGTATGGCGTCGTATTTGTGCTGGAAAGCGCTCAGGTTTAAGTCCAATTAAACACACTTCTACAAAAGAGGTCAAAGTAATGTAAAATCAAGGTAAATCTATGTTGTTGCAGTGCATTTTTTTTCCATCTGCTGTTGAAAACACTGTTGTTTGAGGAGTTTAAGGAAGGGTTTAGGTATTCCTGGACATGTATAAGAAGCACGATTAACTGAAACATAAGCTAATAACTAACCCTTAACTAATATAGTAACTCACACTTTACAGATCAGTTGTTCATAGTTTGTTAACCATCTACTAATACCAGTGAAACTTTGTAGAACAGCATTTCAGACAGAACAAGTTCAAGCTACAGAAATTTGGGAATAATAACAGGGGGAATCGTACAGAGGAGTTACTAGTAGACCATCTCAGAGTTATTGAATGGCGTGAGTGTCTTGCCTATAAGCATCGCAAAGGGCTGTTAGGAAGGATAATCCATGACATTACTGTGATGTATGGACATGTACCTCAGAAATTCTGTTCATCCAGTGTTTAGCACAAACAGTGGCCAGACCTCATGAGTTTGTATTCTGTTGTATACTGCTGTTCTGCCATGTGATGGCTCAGTATGTGTGTCTCTATACATTAAGCACAATGTTCAACATTTCATCTGTGGAGTTTCTTTGGTAAAATACAGTACACTGAAATACCTATGAGTGGAACAAAAATTTTATATTATAAATATCACATCAAATTTCTGTAGCTTGAACTTGTTCTATCCATTTGCTGTTCTACAAAGTTTCACTGGTATTAGTAGATGGTTAACATATTATGAACAACTGATCTGTAAAGTGTGAGTTACTATATTAGTTAAGTGTTAGTTATTAGCTTATGTATGTTATTGGGACGTTATTCTAAAGTTGCAACTATTCCTCGTTTACTTATTAGGTATAGTTATAAATCATTAAAATACAGTTAACAAGTCATTTAAAACTTGTTAACTAACAGCTTGTAAGTTATCTATTGGCTATCTATAGGGCACAGTTATAAATAATTAACAAACTATTAACTATTATTTAACAAGTCATTTATAACTAATTAACTAACAGTTTATTAATGGTCTATTAACTAGTTATAACGGATAGTTACAAATAATTAACAAACTATTAACTATTATTTAACAAGTCATTTATAACCCATTAACTAACAGTTTATTAATGGTCTAATAACTAGTTATAACGGATAGTTATTCTAAAGTGTTACCGTTGCCTTTCTATCAGCTGGAACCAGTCTGGCCATTCTCCTCTGACCTCTCGCATCAACAAGGCATTTGCGCCCAACAGAACTGCCGCTCACTGGATATTTTCTCTTTTTTTAACCATTCTCTGTAAACCCTAGAGATGGTTGTGCGTGAAAATCCCAGTAGATCATCAGTTTCTGAAATACTCAGACCAGCCCGTCTGGCACCAACAACCATGCCACGTTCAAAGTCATTTAAATCATCTTTCCTCCCCATTCTGTTGTTTGGTTTGAACTCGAGCAGATCCTCTTGACCATGTCTACATGCCTAAATGCATTGAGTTGCTGCAATGTGATTGTCTGATTGGAAATTAGTGTTAATGAGCAGTTGGATAGGTGTACCTAATAAAGTGGCCGGTAAGTGTACATACAGTATCATTCCAGACTTTACAGTGAGGAAATAAAGTGTCCCATATTTGTTCAGCCAAGTGCTTTTTTTTGTCAGCATTGTACAATTAGTAGCCTACTAAAAAAATGGAATCCATTATGAATGCTTTATGCATTGAGATTTATTTATTTCTTCATAAGAGCGATGAAGATAATGCAGCTTTATCCTAATTTAAAAAATAAGTAAAATAGGTTATTTGTTA